>VBVR01000560.1:0-46576 GCA_011638315.1 Tetramorium parvispinum | reverse complement strand
ATATTAATTATATTATATGAGGAATCTGATAAACTGCAATAAAAAAATTGTGAGAATTCTTTTTTATGAGTGAAGTAATAATAATGTAATCTTGATTAATAATGTAATCTCTCAAAATAATCTCGCGATTTCACTAATTATATTGTATTGTATAATTAATTGTTAAATAAATTTATTTTTAATTTCACATTCTGTCGTTCTAGGTTTTTGAAAAAAATTAGACCTATTAAATAGACCTATTAAATAATTTATAAGCGATAATTATTTCTATACAAAGATCGCAGAAAAATACATTTTATACAGAGATAAATATCACCTTTATCAAGTAAAAAATCTTTCGAAACAACAATTATAGCAATATACGTGACATACTGTCGATATAATGATGAAATATCTTTCTTTTTTCTCATAGGCCGCATCATGTAAGTTCACTGTCCATATAGTCCACGTGCAAAATGCCTCACGTGCACAGATACGTGTGTAAATGTATGCTCGTATACCATACTTGGCGTGTATTATTACATTGCGAGCGTTCTCGTCCCAGACGAGGATATATCTCACACGATAAGCTAAAATTTCCATTTTAGGCTGATCGTTTCCCTTCGACTTTGATATAATGCACGCTTGTATGGCATACCGATTACGAAACACGCTAGCGAGAACAAGATCATTTCACTTCCGGCCAACTCCTCGTAATCCGCGGGTACACGGCCAACACGCACGAATTTTCAAAGCCGGCCGAGATTCCGAGGGGCCTGGTTAATCTAATTGACAGACGAGCGACTTGTTGGACTTGTGAAATCCGTTGAGAAAGTGCGAATTTCTCCCGTATCACTTCGTGGATTTTAACATCGCGAATTAAACGCTATATTATAATAAAATAGGATAGAATAAGTTAACTAATTATATTATAATTGAAAAAATAATAATTAAGATTTTATTCTTAATATTATTGTTTTTAATTGATTGTTTCTTTTTAATCCGATTCAACGATTATTAAATTATTGCATTAACATGAAAGGTCTTTGCGTGTTTAAATAATCCTCGATGACTCGTGGCATTATACATGAAAATTTTAATCTCCAGATTTATGTATGTCCATCTATTTAATTTATGTAAAAATATTACGCATTCATCATTCTGAACTTTTGCAATCTTTCCCTTGAGAAAGAATGGAGGTTTCGGCCTTTGACATTCTTTTGCTCTTCTCGGATCATATATCTTGGTCGCAGATAAACAAAAATGACAATATATTATATATCTTTTTTTTTCTATAAGACGATGGACAGGACGATAACACAAAGTGTGACTTGCTCGGATATTGAAAAATTAATCTCACTGAGATTGTATTTTCGTACGATTTTATCTCATCGTTGACGTTATTCTAATTCAAAATTCAACACGAGAATCATCTAGTCAGTGATCACATGGTGTTTCTTACACATCAGTTAAGTCGTTCACTGGGACTTTGTTTATCACACGTCACATCACATCATCAAACGACGGCAATTTATTTTCTGTGTTAATTATCGGGTGCCCTGGCGCCGATTTCTCATCGACTTTATTACATTCGCGCCTCGATAATTCGTGCCTTAATTGAAGCGATATCGAGGTCCGACGCCTAGGCAAAATTACGAACTTGCCTGCATACCTGATTGAATACCTACTTGCGTTACATTGCTATTGCATATTTCGACGCAATCGATCGCGTATACGCGTAATTTCTCGTAATACCGTTTGTCCGCATTACTACACGACTAAACGCGCGTATTTCGTCGGGATGACATTTCTGCACGGAGAATAAGATATCTTTCCTTCCTGCGGAGAAATTGTCTCTGCCGTCTATCTGCGATGCGCTGAGTTAAATGTCTCGCAAATTGTCGACTTCCGGCATTTTCCTTCTTCAAGGGGATACCGCGTGCAAAAATACGGTACAAAGTCGTGCGAAGTCCTTTTCAGCTAATAGCCCGCTTCTGGATTGTTTCGTAATCCCGAGACGGGACAGGTTCCTCCTTCTTTCGGCGCGATTCGTCAATTCCGCATTTCACGGGACGTAATTGCAGTTACCACCCGTCCCTTCTCTCGCTCTCCAACGCTCGACCGCGTATGTGCATGTGTTTGTGTACTTCGTATTTTCCTTTTATTTATTTACTTAATCAGACGGCCGCTGCTAATACGGACTTTCCCTGTAATTAGCTCGTATCGGCGGCAGGGGCAAGAGAAAGAGAAAGAGAACAAGGATGTGGCGGGATACGAAAGAAGGACGGAGAGTAAGTGGCAAAAGCGGAAGAATAGACAGGTTCTTTTATAGCGTCGTGTATGTGGAGCATTTTGCACAGATACCCGCCGCGCGAGAAGTATTTTGCCGATCGTTTTCCATTCACGTTGCCTGAGAAACGACATTTTTCCATAACGAGGCGTGGAAATGGGGGTTTACGTAACTTCTTCCGCAATGCAATTCCGCTGACGTTAGAATAAATTACAGATCTATTGTCTCGCGAATGATATCTCTTTCCTTCTCTTTTTTTTCTTGGTTTCGATTATGAGGATTCTATGTTGTTGTCGTTGCACCACCTCTAAATCGCTGGTTAAGGGGATCCGGTAGCCGTCCGCGGTACTAACATTAATATGTGTTTAATTAAATTTTTTTTGTTCTTAGCATAAATACTACCGAGCAGAAACATATTAATGTCTATTCTTTCATTTTGTAAAAGGATTTCCAAATCTATGAAAATAATACGAAGAAATCCTTTTACAAAAATTTAGTACTGCCGCGGACCGCAGACGGCTACAAGATCCCCCTATGAGTTTTAAGTTTAAAGTTTAAATTAACACAACTTTATATGAAGAGTAAACTGTAGATCTCTAGTAAGATTATACAAACAATTGCTAATTCTTTGATGGAACGGATACTTTCTTGTCTGATATATGCTGAAGTCTTCCGCGAAACCGATCTTACAAGCTTATGGCAAAGTCTTCCGTCCTGTGTAGAAAATTAACATATTTTCCTATTCCTTTGAAAAGTTTGAAAGAATGGTTCTTTTTCCCGATATATGAGCTAGAATGATGAATAAACAATAAAATTACCCGTGTAGACATCTGCGTCGGAAAACTTTGATTCTTTCAATGCAAATGTATGTCTACCGTTAATGAATTCTCTAATTATTGTTTCTCCAATCTTCTGATACACTCGCGATATACTACCAAATTGAGAAAAAAACTGAGAAAGTGAACAAGAAAGTGTTTATGGTTATGGCGCTTCAAAAGATTAATTAATTAAAACACTAACATTTCCAAATTTAATTTTTGTATGAAAAAAATATTCATCATATATAATCATCATATAAAAATAATCATCATATATAAAAATATGAAATAATGTTAATAATTCATTAATGTCTTTTCCTAAATCATCTCGTCAAATAGTGAGGCTGAGATTTCGAGCCATGAAAGAATTAACAACATCTTAGACTGGGACTTACCTTCACACGATATCGTTGTCGTAGTTCGGTCCATGTCTTGGGGCATCTCGGGGGAATTTGTAGGCACCAGGTGAACGAGTTGACTACAACCGGCTCGGTGTAAGTCTCGTACGACGTAACCGTGTAACTGTAACGTACGATTGATTAGCCATCGACTAGTCCTGCGTTTCCCTTATTGGGTTTACGGCATGCAACGAGGTGTGCGTATAATAATGATTTGTGTACGTATTACTCATACTGGTTACATTGTCAAGGTAAAGGTCTCTTGGAGAAATATTAAATTGTATATTGCTTAAAAATAGAATTATCGCTTAAACCAACCTTGGACAATCTACAATTCGCATCGAATGTCAAGATAGAATCTTATTTGTAATTTTATACTTTATTTTTAATTTATATTTAATATTTTATTTTATTATACATATATATATTTTTATATAAGTACGTATTCTGATTCTTCAAATGTTTTCTGCGCAACATAAATGTCATATAAGTATAATGAAAAATAGAATTCTATCCTTAGCTCTGATATAAATTACAATGAGCTTTATCTAACAATTACACATTATTGCATATTTTGTATATTTTGATACTAACTTTTTTATTCTTGAGCAAACGTGATCTCCGGTCAGAGAGTTAGCGATAAAGATTGTTTCAAACGCCACGAGGATGAAGATCCACGAAACCTCGGAGAGACTCATTTCAGTAAAATTGCGAGATCTAAAAGACGTTTAAAAAATTAGACTTTCTATATAAATGATGTGAATGTTCAGGAATATTTTGTGTAACATACTTACTGCGAAAAGAATAGAGGTATTTTTTTGAGTCTGAAACACAATTCTTTCAGAAGAACCTAGATCGAAGAAATCTCGGTGGTTGTCGGCGTTGTTCAAATAAAAGTGATCTATCCATCTTCTCGTGTATCATTAGCCGAAAATAACTAATCAGTTGAAAGAAAAAAAATGGTTATAAAACTGAATAAAAAGTATCTCTTACTTTAGTGTCAATAATTTCAAATAAGAAAACTCAGACGTATAATAAGTGAATTTTAGTAGTCAGATATATCGTACTATAATATTTTAAATTATAAATTATAACAGTTTAAAATTAAAAAAATTCCGTCAAGGGTCGTATTATTGTAATACTGTTTGGACATTCGTACAGGATGCAGTCGGAAATACTTATTACAAATACGCGCGTGATAGAAATGTCCCCTCCGAAAAGATATTCTGTTTGGGAGGAAGTATTAACTGACCCCAATCGTATGGTACAAGTGCGACATTGAATATTGAATATGCGTCAAGTGTCGCATGTGAATGTCAAAATGTCCCGGGAATGTAATGGTGAATATTGTACGAATATAAAATACTAGACAGTTGAAATCGATATTCGCGAAAAATATCTATTTTTTTAATACCGAATTTTATGATAATTTCCACAATTCCACGATAGATAAACTAATTATTGATAATTTTATTGATTAATCAGACTACAATTGCAGAATATTTTATTATTTATATTAACCTGACAAAATAAATAATGATATTACTTATTATTCAAGAAATTCTAATCATCATTTTATTTATAAAATAATTGTGAAAACAGTGCGAAAGAAATAAGAATTTCGCGGTTGATTAAAATAGCTGTCACGGTACGTTAATTCGATTAACTAATCCTAATGCTGACGAAGGCCGCACGAAATTTCACATGTGCCACATAGCATAATGTTTTTCTATTCGTTATGGCATCACTCGGGGCAGGCAAGAAGTTGTAGAGATGTTCATTCAAACTTATCGGCCAGCTGTTCTATCCGTGAGAATTCCGTTTCTTATTTAAAACTATTGCGACAGCCAGAGTTTCGAAAGAAAGTTCTTTGAAATACGCATTTTCTAACATCGTGATACATGAAAGTTTATTAAAATATACAAATATAATTTAATTAAAACAAATAATTTAATTATTTTTATAACGATCCATAAAATTTTTACATAATTGTAATAGCCTTTAGATCGAATTTGTCTAGAATTATATTTATTTACTTTAGTAAAAGGTACTTCATTTCGTATGACTCATACATAATTGCACTACGGAAGAGAAATAAATTTCTTTTTGTTTAATAAATTCTGAGAATCACGATACTTGCATCCTACGGTGCTTTATAATTGCCTTTGTATTTTATGATACTCGCGCGATTTATACATCGAAATTATCAAAATAAGGTACCACGACAGATTTATGTCGCAGTTCTCACGGAAGTCATTAATAACTTAAACCGGTGCAATCAAAATATAAATTTCAAGGATGTTTGTTACATGGTATTAATTCAAAGGTCGTCAATTTTTTCGTACAGAAATCTTTTCGAACATTCTGCAAATTATTGAAAGCTCTAAAAATATACCGAAATTGTGATATGTATAAATAATATAATAATATGTACAAAAGTCATATCGTATTATCGAATTGATACGCAACGATGATGCGCGGATACGCAATAGGTCCGTATCCGTCTTAAAATTCATCCCAAGCGGTGTGCAAGAAATTCGAATGGCAAATGTCGCTATTACACAATTTGCAATTATCGAAACGCCTAAGCCAAGAACGCACCGAGCCTTATGTAGGATTGTAAAACTAGCAATGAAAATGTGGATGCAAATTGGCCTCGTCGATGTTACCTCGGTTTAAATTATGCGTTTTACCGAGCTCTTTTACGAGCGATTATGTAATTATAATCACCGTGCCGATTAGGCTGAGAACACAATTTTTCTTGCGATAGTTTACGAAAGGAGTGAAGAAAATAAAGCAATGTGTCCCCACTGCAATCATCCAATCGTCCCGTAAAAGGATATGCGTCATATCGCTAGTTCGGCGTGCAATTTAAATGCATTTGTCATGCGGGCTAATATCTACGTGTGAAAAGAATTGCCTTCAATTCTATGCTATTTTTTTCTTTGATAAAACGGCTTCTAATTACTATGACAAACATAATAATAATACTAGCACACACAGCACTCGTTTCAATACATCATAAAATTTTCCCGTAAAATTTTTTTCTCTAACAATTTATTTTAAAATTTATATGATTGAAATTCTGACAAAATTCATTATAGAATATAAATTTATTATACATGTAATTTAATAATTCAGGCGTGGCGTGAGAAATAATTCTGTGTCCTTTACTCACCGATATACTCTGTCTTTTGATTTAATCCAAGTAATTCCTTGTATCGCTAATATCGATTCACCACTTCTCACAATTTCCGTAGAAACACGTGTGTGTTCGAGGAGAAATTTAAGTTATTTCTTATTGTATGAGAAATTTCTGTTTCACGCAGAGTGACGTCGTGTCGAAACAACGCCGAACCATTATTGCTGCTCTTTATCTCGCGAGAACGCGAGTATCATCTCGCGGCTGCACGCAGATGTTAACGACGTTTTTTTTTTCCTTCCCTGATCTCGGGACCGATCTCTCGCGAGGGCCAAGCCCTCGCTCCGGGAAATGTCACTGTCGCTTTCACAGAGCGATTCGCAACTGGCTCGTAACGAGCAATTGGCGTCGCCGGTACTCGGAATGCACTTGTGGCACAATGAACTCCGACCCTCCGACAACTCCGACGAGCACGACGACTACGACGATCGCGTGGAGGGGTTCGAGGGGAGGGCGCGTCCAGAGGGGCAGCGGTCGTATGTACATACGGCGGACCCTCGTTCTCGAAGCAGGAGAGAGACCGTTGGCGGCACTATCATGCTGGCACTTCAGTTCGCAAGGCGACGCGGATATCCTGCGGAGACATTGACATTGCGACCAGCGAAGTGACATTGTTAGTCAGCAACGGATAACGACAATGGAGGAACGTGAAATCGGAAAATTGCGTACGGAGAAAAGGACCGGTTGACAAAATTCGGCGCGGGTTCGAGAAAAGGGAAGCGAATTGAGAAACGGTGAAACAGCTAAGCGGTGTGTTAAAAAAGTAGGCTATTGAAACAGAGATCAACTTTCCTTATATTAGCAGAAAAAAATCGCTTTCGATTTCATGGGAACTAACGTGACATTTCTTCAATCACGCTTGATTGCGTGACGGAAATGGTAGATCAATCAGGCGACAAGCGTAAAATATGAGAACTTATACTATTTCATAATGTAATCTAATATAAACTCGTGGCTTTTGACCGCATAAAACCAAGGTAATGTAAAAAAAAAAAACTTTATCCTGCGTTATCTTACACTGCTTGCGCCATTATATCATGTATATCTATTTGCATTACTTGCAAATTAATAATTCTTTAATAAATATATAATTTTCTACATCCCGCACACGATTATAACGCACAGTCTATTTTCGTTGATAGCCTAACGTGTTGGATGTAGATGGGGACTAATGCCTAACGTTAGGAAAGAATTGGAATAGATAGGCGAAAGTCGGAGTTTAGAGTTGTCGGAACAGTTGAGAGCAGGCAGACTCGTGTAATGAGATGATTGGGAGGGCAATTCACCGCGTTCCCTCTTGTTCTCGCGGCACGCAATAGATCGTACTACGACTGGATCGTCGTTCGAAGCATCGACCGCTTAATCCTGTAATGCTGCACAACATCCCACTAAATAGAGTAATTAGTAATTATGAAGGAACGCCCTCTGCGGCCAATGCCACTTGTGTTTTTCATTAGTCATTGTTGGAGTTAAACTTAGTTTTGGATAATTTAAAACAATCATATTTATTAATAATCAACATACTTTGAAAGTTTAAACATTCTATTAAAATGAAATTAATTATATACTACAAATGGTTGAAGGTTTTCATTAAGATGCAGTTTTAAGTGAGATATTTTCAGATGATAAAAAATCATAAAATAATTTGTTTACTTACAAGAATTATGCTAATATCTTATTATCATTTTATCTGTAAATAAAATATTTTTAAAATTATGTTGCAGTAAATATAATAAACTTTTTCTTCTAGTACATCAGTCATTCTGCATTTGCAAATGCCAGTTCGCGTCCAATCTCAATGACGCAGGTCTTATGTACGTATTCTATCGTGCAATTGCAGCCAGCTAAACAAACATTTCGCAATTGCAAAGCGCAATAGTCACGTAGTAGATCTTGTATGTAAGTATTGTAAACTAGATATGTATATATTTATCTGTGCGATGCATTTCGGCGACCATTTAATGCGCGAAAAAATGCGAGAGAAACATATTATTCTCGTTTAATACTAATAAAATAAAAAAAATATTTATTATTTTTGAAACACATTTTCGAAAAATACGTCTCTATTTTTGTTATATGTTTCTACGTAAATTAAATGAATTTTATTATGATATATTTTATTCGCAATTTATTAATTTAGCATCACTGTAAAATAATATATACTCTGCACAAAGATAATTTTTATATGAAATTCAAATATTACATTAAAAAAATTCATGAGATAATATTATCCGTGTTATGCCAAAATCGTAAATGTACAAAGTTCACGTTTTCACTGATTTGAATAAAAAAGTGGAGTGAATGCTTTTTTTTCCTAACTGTATGCAGAAAAAATTTGCACATTTATGACATAAGAGAAACAATATACATATAGCATCGTTAATGCATCGTATTATGCGTCTTATAAGAACGCGTGGCTGAAGAAAATATGTTTCATCGAATGATTGCATCCGTTCGTCGATCGTGATCCTTTCTTCTTTGAGTAATGTAAAAATTATACACTTCGTCATCGACCCAAAAACTTTTATATAATACACACTTTTACTTGTTTGTTTAATTTGGTGGAAGTAATTATCGATTTCTCATAAATTTTATTAAATTGCATTCTCGGTCTGGCTCGTGTTAGTCGCTTAGACATTTTACAGATCTCATTATTTTCGCCAACGGGAATGAAGCCTAAATATGTGTCACGAAGTGTCGAGTGTTTTCCCAAGTGGTACATATTTTTCATGCAAAATCCCTGACCGAATTTCCGCTCGTTCGTCACGGCATAACCGAGCTAATTAAAATGAACGATTTTAATGATGATAGAGCCAACTGGATGTCGCACGCACTGGCGACATGTCGATTAATTCATTTCGCAATTTTGTATGAAATCACGCGTAGAATACTGTTGCTCAATAATACGCGGAGGATTCGAGCATCTGCGTTTGAAATATATTTTCAATTTGTGGAAACGTGTCGCGAGGCAGCGGCACAACGATCATATGGATTATTATCATTTGTACATGAGATCGATTGTAAATACGAACCGACGCCGGTATTATAAATTTCATAAATAAACCTGAATATCCCCATCAATTTAATTAAATATACTCGGATAAACGAGTATATAAGCTGCAGAAAATGTAGCGTATATCGGGTTTAATGTCACGTTGACTACATTCGTGACTTTTTCCTCAACTTATACTGTTCCGCACTAAAACGGGAACGGGAATAATTATATCGCCGAGCATTTGTCTTATTGATCGCTTGTTATCGGTAAATGAGATTGTCAAGCCTCTTTTCGCGATTTTATAATTAAACGCGGCGATTTGTTGGCGTTCGAGCAATCGAGGAGAGAAAACGGGGCCGAGAACTACGGGCTCGCCCGTGGCATTTAGCTTGACTTCGTCCTTGCATCTAAAGTGGATAAATAAGCCGCCGCCGTAAGGAGCGGCGTAAATAACATCTATTCGCTTTTCCGTGGGTTTTTCGTCCTTTAAGATACGCCTTAGATTTTTTCGCACCAATTTTACACCGATCGTGCGCCGGCGACGATACGACGATTGTCGCAATCCACGATTGCTCAAGGATAATTACACCGGGGGAAAAATCTCCCCCGTAATGACCGACGACGCTCGCAGATATGTACTTCGGAGAAATGGATACTGATAATTGATTTTACAAATGACACACGACCGCGAGATGTAGGATTGTGGCTCGAGAAAGGGAGAGAGAAAAAGCGAGAGACTTCGATACTAGGCGGATTTATGCAATTCTGCATCCGCATCGGGAACCGCCTCTGCGAGATTTCGATTGCGAATCGATTGAAGGTAGAATGACGCGGAACAACAGAAATTGCATAACGATTACGCTAATATGTCGCGTTGTTTAATGCGCCCGGCTGATCGGGTGAAACGTTTCGAACCGTGCGTCGCGTCGTGCGTTGCGAGATTTGGAAACAGGAAATAGAAAGCGGCCGGGTTGCGGAAATTTTTGCGTGCCCATCGAGCATTCTAATATCTGAGAACAGCGTTGGGGAGTAATGGAGAACGTTGAAACACAACTCAGCGAGCGGGAAATCGACGTCTCCTGCGGCGCAATGACACTCGTGCACGAGCTGTCGAATTATAGGCAATAAATCACTTTAATCGAATATCATATTAACGAATGAAACTTAGATGTCTGGTATGAAAGCAACTGATTGCGATGTTTAAGAATGCGAGAAACAGATAATTCTATCTCCAACATTTGTGAATTATTAGTTTCGCTAATCAGCTTGTAGCGATTATAATAAAGACAATAACTGGAAATGAATCTAAATCGAGACAAGAGGATTATTTCATACAACGTGGATGAGTATAAAGAAGATTCTAAAAGGTTTTAATAGCGTGGTGCGTTTAAAGAAGGACAATAAGATTAATTTCGGGTGTACGGGTGTACACAAAAGAGATCTGGTACGGTAATTCTTATGAAACAATGTCTTACACAGTACCGTTATAAATTTTCAAGTCGGAATAAAATCACACTTCTCGGGAAAGCGAGCGTGTACTTGAAACGTGCAATCCCGACACTTCCGTTTTGTAATTTGAATATATTATGCTTGACTTTCTTCTTTTTCACTCGCCTTTTATTTTTATTAAAACAAGAAGTAGAAATCTCATAACGATTTTGAAGTCAACGAAAATTATACCCGATGGAGAAACGGAACTCACGAAACACTGCGAAAGCTAACGTAACTTGAGTTACGTTAATTTACTTTATTTGGCTTTTAAACTTTTCATTACGATTATTTCAACGTTCATGTGTTATTCATGTGAAATTTAGCTTATCTGATCTTATTATTTTTATAGCAAATTTTATTTTATGTAATCACCAAAAAAGCATAACACTAATTATTATATTTTTCTACACTCTCGTATAAAAAAGCTATTAAAACAAATTATGCAAAATTAATTGACGAATAAAATTCAAATGCCGTAAAAAAAATAATGATTAAGCTAATCTATACTTTTTACGTCAGCTAGCATAATTCGTTGTATAAATCAACCTAATATCGCGAGACAGTGACATTGGTGCTGCTCTACGTCTCGCATTGCGTAAGCATCGAGCATTGTTTCGCTGGAACAACACTAATCGTAATTACCCTCATTATCAGCCAAGTAATGCCAGATATTATTCTGGGATATCGTTGACCCCCGAGTTTATTTCGCAGACGTAATAATCTTTACGATCACCATAACGATGTCGATGCAGCCTGGTTGTTTCTCAAAAGTGCGCCTTTCAAAAGCGCAGAGAACCTTCATTATCTCTCACTATTTGTCGTGCCGTTAACTGTAATACAATTATTTTTTCCATCGAGTAGAATCAGCCAAATAAAGATAATCGCGACGATAAAATTATCTCATGTTGATTTTCTGTACGGCGCGATTTAACAAAATATCTATATCTGCGCATTTGTTGCGAAATTATATGCAAAATTATATGAAAACAATGTTATATAGCTGGAAAAAGAGACAAATCTTATAAAATAAAATAGCTGGCAATGTGTGCTTTATT
The DNA here is from genome assembly GCA_011638315.1 of Tetramorium parvispinum. Taxonomy (NCBI): domain Eukaryota; kingdom Metazoa; phylum Arthropoda; class Insecta; order Hymenoptera; family Formicidae; genus Tetramorium; species Tetramorium parvispinum. Next base: position 34,348 of record VBVR01000560.1, on the reverse strand, counting down.
ACTCTATCCTTAATTAAAAAATCGTATGCGAGATTAAAGGAAATTATTTGAAAATGAAAGTTTTGTGTTTTGATTGATCTTCGCTACGCGTTAAAAAAACAGCAAAACGGATCGCAAATCCTGTAATGGAAAATTCTACGAGCAAAGCCAATTTAGTACTTCTATCGAATTAATTAATTTTATATGCTAACTAATTGGATATGCTAATGCGCAAGCTGGAGAGTTAGATATGCCAGGGTCTCTCTTGATATAAATGTATCGTTTAATCTCTTTGAGCTTGATCACTTTCACCGATAGTTTCGAAACGACTGAACGACGTCGCGTGCCCATAAGTACGCGCGATCGATTCCCTTCGGTGCCCGGTCCATCTCGCTGGCATCTATCTTGCGAACCCATTTTATGTATATATAATTTTCTATACGCTCGATATACGCATGACGTAACCGATTCCTCAGCCCGTCGGCATCCGAGGATTGCTCAACTCGCGAGTTGTACGGAACATTCATTTCTTCTTTTTGCGATCTACAAAACATGCACCTGTATCAATGCCGGCATATCGACGAGAGGGACGAGGGGGCCGATCTGCTTTCGGGATCACTTTCACGCGCAATTTCGAAACGGACGATTTCGTCGAATCGTCGGCGCGCCGGCTCCTCCCTCCCAGATGGTTTCAATTAAAACGGTTACATCCGATTCCGGCCAGGCGGCGAAATTGCGCGCATCTTTTCTCTCTTTTCCTCTCTTTCTCTCTCTCTCTCTCTCACCGATTTCGGCCGTTCGCGGATATAGCCAACGGTGGTTGCGTCGCGGCTAAAATCATCACGGCTAAAACTGTGCGCACACGACCGACGGTGAAAGTGGACGAGAGTGCCGTCCAGTCGGCTCTCATTGTGCGCCTCGCAGACGTTTCGCGGAAAGGCACGACTTCCCGGTCTTCCGATTATGCAACTGGTCGGACCAGTTTTCGGGCAGATCGCCAAACCGTTTCATGGGCGTCGGCCCAGCCGAACGTCCGGTTCATCCATCTCTGACCGGTTTCCACTTCGAGCGATTTATGATTGGTCCCCAGAAGTTCCATCAATGTTGTCCATCAATATTGCTTAATCCTAGCATTATCAGCGGGAGAAACTTCTTTCTCATCAGTGTCTTCTTTCATCAAATTTATCCTTCACCTGTTACCGCTCCATCGCCCTCCATTACGAAATTAAGAGACATAAAATTAAAAACGAAAATAATATAATTAATCGACAATGCCTCCATTGTGCAACAGACTGATTCTTAGTAATTGAAATTATGAAACTCTTTAATATTTATCAATCAATTTATGATGACTACGACTCGTACAATTGCTGAAAATAATTTATTATTTATTATTTGTAGTTATCGAGATTAAAAAAAATTCCTTCAAAGATTGCAATGTTATAACATTTTTTAAATAGTTGATCGAATTTTCAAGTGACGAGGACAATTCATAAACAAAATTAAGAAATATCCTTGGTAAGGTGGCACCTATAGCTGAAGGGGAATAAGGGAACAAGGATATTATGTATTCCTCACAATCAACTTGATTTGTTATTTTTAGATTAATCCCGGCGGATATGCATTGAGCGGAATACGAATCGCCCGCCGTTTCGAACGTATAACGAGGTAATATCTGATGTGTTGTATGAAGTAATATCTTGCTCACACGTTAAGTAAGAATTTCAAAACGATCTCAAGATAGAAACTCTGAATAACGATGACGCTTAATTGCAGAGCAATCTACGACTCCGTAATGGGATAGATCAATTTGGAACAGTCAAGTAGCACGGATTCTATGGCCTTTTTATGGCTTTCGTCGATTTCCGTGTTTAAAGCTATCCCGCGGAGTGAATTAAAATCGCGTATCCGCGTCGTTTCGGTTAATAGAATCACCGTATCTCCTTCACGGACAGGAAGCGGACTGGCTCGCGGCGCGAATTATTTCTCCCGATTATGCAAGGGAGGAATATAATTGCACGCCACGTCGTTAATTCGACAAGTTGATCGGTCGCGAAAATGCGGGAAATCAATTTGCGGCCGGGTCGGAAAATATGAAACTCGCGCGACCGGTATTGAAATCGAATATTCCGCTTTCGTTCGGCGTCGTATTATGCGTAAGATGGTATGCGTCGTGTGAAATGATAAGATCAGCAATGTTTCCGGTGGCGCGAGCGCGATGAAATGCGTGCACGTTCGATGATGACGCAAGTATTTCTTTTTGCCCGACGCGACCGATTTCCGCGTCTTCTCATTACGCAAGACGGGCGGACCAGTTTTCTGGACAGGGACCACCTTTGTGCAATTACGAATACGTTTCAGTGGCATGCCTTTGCAAACAATAATGGCATTTCTTTCACGTGAAAGCTGACGTCCTACGCGTCGGTGCATGCTGCAGTGAAAAATCGGACGAGAGAGCGGCCGTAAAACAAAAGGGTTTAATAAGAGACCCCATTGTTGTGTAATTCTCTATTCGAGATTAATATTCCATACGTCTAATTTTACGGTCTTCGAGAAAGCGGATACTTATCTTTACAAAGATGTTTGTTTATTATACTATAAATCTGAATCACATGCATTTTAAAATCATAATTACTGAAAATTCCTCCTCAAAGTTTATTGAGATTTTTATGACTAATTGATAATTTAAATATTCAGTGTTATAAAAGTGTTTTAGTGCTCACGGGCATGTTGCTGCGTAATTTAGAAGAATGCGGTCAAATAGCAAATCGACGCGTAATTACGTACGTTCATACTCTATTATCGAGATTGTCTCGGAAATCATTATTCGCATTCACGACCTGCTAATGTCGAAGTGAACAAAAATGCACGCGATATGGGTAGTTAAGAAGAATGTTCGAGCGATCTAATGGCGACGGTAAAAGATGCAATAAAGTGGCGAAGGCTAAGGCGGTCCGATTTGAGTCTACCAGTAATTTGACAGCAAAAGCGCGATTTCACCTGGTACGATTTCGCCGGCTTTCAATTACGCAAGATAAGGGAGCCACGTCCGACGTGGCTTTTGTCGTTGAGCAGCTTTTGTGCGTACGAATCAAGAGGAATCTCTTTCTTTCCCGAATGTAAAATATCCTTTCCTTTATCCCTCCATTCATGTCCGAGTCAACCGTGTCGTTTAACGAGCTCTCTTTGTGTGATAGTTTCGTGGGTTCGAAAAAAAAAAATAGTAATTCGGCCCGCTCACGCTGAAAAAGTAGCGTCATAGAGCACCTGACGGTGCTGAACCTCGATGATGCAATTTTGTTAGAAGAAGCGGAGCGTACACGGCCAGATGCTTAGAAAATAAAACTGTTCGCAAGGGTGACGTAATGTCGGGCAATCGAGCGCTTCGGCGAAAATTCTCTACGCGCCTTTTTACAACAGTAGGCATAATTTTATTTGATCAACCAACAGTGTTAATAGTTACAGGGCGTGAATCATGAGCCGTTCAAGTATATGAAATGATTTATGTACTTTTACACCCACGCACGATACACACGACGTTTTCATGCACGCTTTGTATTCTTAATTGTAACACTGCGTATGATATTATATTATGACGTATCATATAGTATAATATATAGTAATAAATGTTTAATATTAATAATATTACAATTATACAGATCTATGTAATAATGATTTCGTAAATTGACAGTGCGACCTTTTTACATCACATAAAACATGCAGCTTGATACACACATACACACACATACACACGTTTGACAAGAGTGTACTGTAATATATTTGTATTACTTGGCAGTAACGATTATTATTTAGCCATCAACCGACCAGATATGTTCGAGCGAATAATTTAATTATTTTTGTATTTAAGGTTTAGCCAGCGAGCTTATAGAAATATGATTTGGTATATTTGGATAGATTAACGATGTAAAACGAGCACCCCCTTGATTAATCGCCATCAATGCTCGCGATGATGAATCGGCTACTTGTTGGATCGTTGCGTTCAATAGAGCGTGGATACAATCCAAAGAATTATCATAGTTCCTGCCGCGATCCAAGACGTGGCGATGGATGTGCCGCCGTTGTAGTACAAGCCACTGCCGTAAACCTGCAGGCCCGCGGTCTCTATGCTCCTTTTGCAAAAGTCTCCGTCTATGTAACAAAATATAATATATTATTAAATTACATAATTACATCGCTTTTTCTAAATCATTGAGAGCGGTGAACCGATAACCTGCTCGCATTTTGCTCGCGTCACGATCCGCGTCAAATCGCTGCTCTAACAGTCGAAAGAGAATAACGAAACCATTTATCGAAATAACAGCTGTGAAGTACTTATTCTCTCGATCGTCCAAAGTGAGCGTGCTATGGAGATCGCGCGATCGTTCGACGGGCGAGGGAGAGGAAATGGGCCATTCTAAAATCCCGTGTTCGAGATCGACAGGAGCAGGAAGGAGAATCTCGCGGCGAGTAAAGGGAACCATGTCGAAGAGGTCGGTCTACCTTTCCCTTCGTGGCTTTGTTTCTTGCGCGGTTCTGTGCGGATATTTTTCGGCGAATTCGTCGGGTTTCTTTTTTCCACTGAAACCACGTGTCGTCGTTCCGCTCGATTTGCTCGTGCATTCAAAGGAGGGGACTTGCACCGAGCTATCTTGAGTCTCGCCAGATAGCGATTTCTTGCGCGCACGGTTTAATCACAGTTGCGGCTACGTCGATGGGAAGGTGGCACGGGGATTGGAAATGGCTACTTAATAATAACACGTATCTCGTTATATCTCGGCATCGGGCACAATGCGCCACGATATTACTTCATTCAGCTCGCATGACGTATTAACGCGATTTTTTTCTCTCTTACCAATGTACCGCGATCGCGCTTGAGAAATTACCGCGCGATCGTTTTTATGATTAAGTGTTACTGGAAAAATTTAATAACATCAATCTCCTCCGGGTAAAATATGATAAGATAATTGGTGGCTCATGGCCGCGAAGTGCGCGCGCGCGCAGATTATAGCGATTCTTTTCGAGATGTAGCGATCTATATCTTTCAATTATTTGCGGCTGTTCTTGCTCTCAGTATGCGCGTAAATCATAGTCCTTTTTATACTTTTACTCATTGATGTATATAACAATGTAGCGATGTATCATATCAAATGGTATTCGATCATACTGTTTCCTTTCAATCTTCGTGCACGTTTAACGGTATTTAAAACTGCTCAAGAAATTATTATCATCGGCTCGATCGAAAGTTTCGCTCTTTGTTTTCCCGTTATATGCTCGTATGCGTGTTACGCGCGGCCCGTAACGGGAGACGTTACCGGGCAAAACGAGAACGAAGATCGAACTGAAAGTGAAATTATATGACTGGCGTTCCATGATTTTTTTTTTCTCCATCGCGCTGCGCGTTACGTATGAGAGTCCCGCGTACATCTGCTCCGGCATCATCTCCTCCAGCCGCTTAACGCACTAAATAACCGTTTTGCTAGAGCAAACGCAGATTTATGCGCCGCATTTCTCCGGCGCGCCGTTTTGCCGGCTGTTTTGGTTGAAAATATTGACAAGGCGGTGCGCGTACGTACGTATACGTTATGCAAGAGGGACTGCACGCGTCCGCCGGCGCTCAAATTCAGGTTAAGCTAACGATACTAATATACGTTGCCTGCATAACCGTTGCAATCAAGTAAAACGAACTTCTGCAATGCAAATTGGTTGTTCGTAGCGGACTCTCTAACATTACGCTGTGTCTTTTCACTTTCCGCGGCTGGACATGACGAATATTCTTACCATGACTAATCCGTCTTCCTATTTCTTATGATTTGCATTTTCTTTACGAGTGCACGAGATACCGCGTAGTCCGTGGGGAAAAAGTCAACAGGTCCCTCGCGGCCTAACGCGAGCGCGCGCGCGTAAACGCTTAAGCGTACCTACATATCTTAATTTAAAGATCTACTTTCTTTCGGGAGAGGATATTTTTTCCCCGCTGGAATTACTTCCTGTAACGAAATCCCGTGTAACCGGATCGTTTCGCCCGACCTCCGCTGGGAGACCTCATTACATAATACTGCGTAGTCGATTGATTTCTCGATCATGCGTGCCCTGGTCCCGATTGACCGAACGCGGACGCGGCGCTCTCGCTCTCACGCGAGAGGAGACGGCGTGCTCTCCGGCGCGTCTAACGCCGGCGGTGTACGTGCGAGTATCTGCGAGATCTCGCCTCTTCGCAAATTCACAAACGCGGCGAATGGATGGATGGCATTGGTGATGGAAACGAGAGAGTGCGGTCGTTCGAGTCTATCTCACGATTCTCGTATCACTCTCTCTTCTCTTCTCGGTCTGTCGCTGTGCTTATCCTTCCCTAGCTCTCCTCTCCTGGCGGCCTTTTCCTCGTTTCACACTCCGCTTTCGCAATTTTCCAGTCCCACGGGGCCAGAACTTTACAATCGACCTCCCCCCCTCCCCGGGCCGCCGCTGCGTTTTATCGCGGAAATAGCGCGAACGTTTGCGATCGCTTCGCATCGAGAAAAAGAGAGACACCTCGACGTTTCGGTCGGACAATTCGCGTGGCTCGCATTCGCGCGTGCCCTTCCGGCAAGCCGGCGCGATCACCGCCGCGGATTTCTTCGCGTTCACCTCCTTTTTCTCTTCCCGAAGAGCCGAATTCCATCGCAGGAATCCGATATCATTTTTTCATTATCGCCTCGCCGCGATCTCGCCGGGGTCCTTGCCCGGTTTCCCTTTCGTTCCCGGGGGAGAAGGGGATGTCGACACTCCTTGATTTATTACGCACACATAACAGTTTTACTTTATTTGAGAGAATTCATAACTTATTCCGCTCGAAGTGCTCCGCTATGCTTTCGAAACGCACGGCGTAATTTATGGGATGAGCGCGGCACAATGAATATATCCGAGTTCTTCCCCGCGTAACCATTTTTATGTAACGCGCGCGCGCGCGCGCGCGAGCAACCGGTGGTGACCGGCGTCAAGAATTTGGTAAGATGCATGGCTCTCTTGCAGGCCGTTAATCTCAATAATTTCGCCGTACACACACCGGATCGTAATTCACAAGTCGAATGTCGTCATACAATGAACATTTGTAACGTTCGCCAGTAAAGTAGCACGTGGGAACTGCAACCTTCAATCTGTTACAGTAGGAAATTGCATAATTTGTAGTAAGTTACGTCGAAAGGCACACCGCGTCGTACTACTGGCGGCACTACGACGTCATCTGAATCGATCCCCGTGTTATCCGGCGTAGTAACATTTATCTTTAATTAAGGATAAATGTAACGCGTGATATCGAGCCGTAAATCAGCACGGGAAATGTCGCAATCACCGAAAAAAAGTAGTTTTAAGTCGTGTAAATTTAAATGAGCGTTCTATCTTTTCCCTCCTCCCCTTCTCTCTCTCTCTCTTTCTTTCTCCTTCTTTCTCTCTTACCGTATGACCAGCCGACTACTTCGCCCGTTCGCAAATTCTCGGTCCTCAACCAGTCCTCTAACGGCCGGAAGTACTCCCTAAGAGCGGATCCGTCTAATCTGTACTCGCCGGTGGCTTCTCGCAGCGTTTCCTGCCACGGAATGGACGAGCCCCTCTCCATTAATCTCCTGTGAATAAAAATAACGATACAATTAGTTTGCGGTACTCCATCAAATCAATATAATATTGCTATTAATTAAAATACTGGAATATTTTTCTGGAAAAGAATAAAAACGTAGAACTTTTTATATAATCTTTAAAATAATTGATTCGTGAAATTGCGTCAGAAGTAACTCCAGAAACTTGTTTTAAGATTAAAATTGTCGGTAGATTTTACTCTGGCAGTTATTTTAATGAAAATATGTTGAAAGAAATTATTTAAACGAAGACAGGATTATCATCGGCGGGAGCATGTAAAAACTCGAGATACTTTTTTTGCTTTATTCAGCGGAAATCGCTGTTCGCGAGGTCGTTAGACAAACGGAATGCACGGGCTGCGCCGTCGAGAAAAAGTGATTACGCGCCGTATAAAGCGATTACATAAGGGATAATCTTGATGATTCCTGCAGTTGGGTATTACTATTATTCAGTAACGCGCATAGAACAGCGTGGCGCTACGGAGATATTTACGGCTCGGCATTCTTTCCAGACATGCTTTTCGCACGCAAACGCGGGAAAGAAAGGATAACACGGAATCGAGAGGTGGCGAACCAACGACACGCGGTGCACAATGAGAGACGTGATTTAATAACGCTTTTACAACTTCGCCGTCACGATTTCACGGCTCTATCTATCGGGGTCTGCCCATATTTCTAATTTGTGCCCCGCGCCGACTTCGTCGAGTGCCATAATCCATTCGGCAAACCGTTTCCAACGCGATTTTAATCTGCGCGGGCGATACATTTCGCATTATGGCAGCGCAAAATGCCGTCACAAAATTTATTACGGTGCCCTGCCGTTTGGAATTCCACGAGGAATTTATGCCAGCATCGACGCCGTATCTTTCGACAGGCGCAAGTTATTTAATTGATATAGCCTTATAACCGATCCTTATGTTTTTATTTTAGACACTTTCTTTTGGAATCCTGATCCATCTTCTCCCGACGATATTTTTCACCTTTAGAATGAAAAAAATATTACTTCTGACAGTAGTATGAATTATATGGAAGTCATAAATATTTTAAAGTCGATTCTATCTCTTGTTTTACGGGTTCCATTTTCTTTGTGGCGCGATGTACAGACAACGTTTCTTTGCGATGCTTCTTTGTATGCATTTAACTTTATCGCGCCTTTTAATTTCAGGCAGGTATAAGTCACGACCTGAAAGCGCAGACTTTCCAGAATGAAAAAAATCCAGACGATTTTATTCTCTTGCCTATTTCTTATCTTGCGAGATAAACACAATCCCCCGGAGCAGTAAAAGGACGCAGACAACATTCTCGTCCCGCCGTTCTTCCAAAATTAATTAATACGCAAATTTAATCAGAGAAGCGAGACAATATACCTGAACGGACGAGATGATTGATCGCAAATGAATTCAGATTAGGCCATCGACACTGTTGGACGATCGGATGATCGTCGTCTGCGCGATCTAAGATTAAAGCGACTTTAAAGGCGACGCTCCGCGGGTCCCTGAGAACTGGTGCACGGTGCCAACGGAGGTGACTGTTTAGACGCGCAGCGCTTACGCAACGGTGGCGGCCGTATCCCGCGCGGATCGGCCTCTCAAATCGATCGGTGGATCAACGGCGAACTCTCGCAACTTTTCCTTTATGCATAATCGCGGCGTATCGCGGCGACGTTATAGTGCAACTAAGCGGATTAACGGGTACTTAACTTCAACCGAATTTCTTTAAAACACATTTCACGGGCATATAAAATGTTGCCGCTTAAATCTTTTTCTGGTGAACAACGCGCTCGACCTTTTGTTCCTTTTATTCGATTCGCTACATGTTTATGGCGGGGAATTTTTGCATATTTTTATATTCACGATTTGGAAAATAATCGATGTACTACTGTATATTATTAGTTTAATAAGTAAGTAAATAAATCGATATAGGGGATTATTTTCAGAGAAATTATTTATATACCTTTGGTTGAGCATGCATCTAATTAACATATCGATTGTACTCTAGCTTCAAGAAATGCTTTGTTTGCACCATATATTCAATATACGCTCGCGAAACCAGGTCGTGCGAGAGAAATCAAAGTCTCGAGAATTGTTATACGATATACGAATATATTATATATATTCAGACATTTTAGGGCCAAATTCGTGCGCCGAATACATTAGGTAATCTATCGAGCAATTGCGGATTTCACGTTATCGGAAAGGATAAACGTCGATCGCAATCGCGGCGCCGGCGTCACGAAAGAGAAAGATATATGATTTTTCTCTGACATCAATTCCATCGTCAATTCCGTTTCCGGTTACTAGCGTAAAATAAAAAACATTCATGCAGCCATCAAGTCTCTCGTGGAAAACGACTCGATTGGTAAAAACATCTCGATACATCTCTTCCTCCGTTACTCCCACATTCTCTCTCTCTGTCTCTCTCTCTCTCTCTTTCTCTCTCTCTCTTTCTGTCTCTTTCAGCCTTCGACCGTAATTTATATCGATCACATAATTTCCGGTGTTCGGCACGTAGGCGAAATCGGTACTTTCCTGCCGACAAGTAATGCATTTCGCAACGCCGAGATGCTGCGGGAAGGCGAACGTTTTGCCGATGTGGTGTATCAACAAGCAGGTGCATAAACTCATCGCGAAAGTATAATAAAAAACAGTAAGCGTCTGACAGAAAATTACTTAATTCAAGAATAGTTAATTCAAGAATGCTTAATTCAAGATAGGTGAAATTTGTAAAATTTATTAGCGTCATTAATTACATCTTAATAATATACTTGTAATTAATTATGTCTAAAAATAGACTTTTATCTCACCGTTGGAATAATTGGAATTTTTAAAACCTCGCATTTAAACGTAATATTTTTTTTAGAAATGCAAAATCGATAAAAGAGAGGAGAAAAAGAGAGAAAGAAGAAGATATAAAAAAATATAATACAATACATATATAAAATAAATAAAAATCTAAATTGAAGAACAGTGTTTTTATATGTATAGTTTTGTACGAAAAATTTTTGTTATTACTTTTATGATAAAAATTGGAGATTAAATAAAATGATTTAGAATAAATAACAGAGACAAATTTCAGATTTTACGGAGAAATGAGAGATTAAGCAGTGAAAGTATCGCTGAACGATCCACAATAACGGTAATTTACTGTAATCCGACGGATATGTAACAGCGGATTAAAACGGATAAGATTGCGCTCTCATTGTCGGTCATTTAAATCATGTTTTGGTTTCTGTTATTTGTGGGTAGGGGCGATTTCATGCATTCAGAAGGCTCCGAGGGAACAGTAAAGGCTGATTTATAGAGGCCGTAAACTGTTAACTTGGACCGAAACTGTAAAGTTTCGACCAATCACGTCATTCGATTCCGTTGTGCGTACCTACGTATTGGTCGAAATTTTACAGTTTCATCATAAATTAATAGTTTACAGCTTCTATAAATCAGCCGTTACGCGATAGCTCCTCTCAATTGCATTCAAGGCGCAAATGTACAGTACAGAGCCGGTTCGAGGATTTATGATGCCTGGGGCAAGAACTTAAAATGGCGCCCCTCATTTTGACTCTTGTGATCACTGTAACATATTTTGCTATCGTAAATGTCTACCGTACGTACGTCTGTCAAAGCCGCTAACGATCCCGCCTCTAACGATCCCGCTGATATAATGTAACGTGCGAACTGGTGGAGCACCCGATCGAATTTAACTGTCGTCGTTAAGCGAGAGTGACGCGAATTTCACGGACTGTGTTTACTGTTTGTGGAATTTTGATATTGTTTAACATTTGAATACTGCGTAAGAGTATTATAGACTGCGCGTGATGTAAGACTAATCGTTTACGATTCGCCGCCACGACGAAAGCTAGCTGTTGGCAGAAATTTTGACGTTCATCTGCTAATTTCTCTTATCGTAAAGGCATTAAGATTGTAACTCTTTCTAGTTATAAATTAAAAGTATTATTGATGCATTAGCTTAGATTTAAATTACTCCTATTCCTTTCGGTTTTTATTTTTATTTTAAATGTAACTTACAGCACCCCTGCCAAAACGGTGCCCAGGGTGATCGCCCCGCTTGCCCCGCCTTTACGCCGGCCCTGGTACAGTATACCGTAAAACCTTTTTGCTATTTCTTGATCGCGGGGCAGCACTTTCAAACGATTCCTTTCCGATCCTCCGCGCGATCGTCCATAGCATCCAAGGACACGGTATCAATTTGCATTTACGTTTAAATCACCATGTCGGTGTGTTAGCGAATGCATAAGTCAACCACGATGTCGTATAGCTCTTTTGCAATTCAGAAAATCGATACGCGATCAAGTAATATTGATGAATATGAATATAATGAATACAGTAACATCAATGACTCTAATATAAATGTAAAACGTAAATAAATAACGAAATCTTTTGAATAATTCCGAGCGGAACTCTAATCTGAATCTTGACCACAAAATTTATGTCACACTCCTTAAAGTTGCCAAATAAAAATGAAAATAAATAGACACCGCGTCAAGGTTTTCATTAAAGGAGCCGTAGATTCCTCAAGTCTGTATAAAGATCCGGTTAATAAAATGGAATAATCTTTATGACATTTTTGGGCATACCGAGAAAAAAATTTAGTCATATAGATATAAAAAATTAAAAATGACACAAGAAAAATTAAACTGAAAAAGTCTACAAGATTTCTTCGTATGTTGAAAAATGATTTAATAAATTATTAATTATTAAAAAAAAGGAGTTTGTGTATCCCTTTCCGATTTTACAGCCGCTTGAATACATCGCACGCTCGATTCTGCAAACACCTGGATCGATTTGTTCCCGGATGTTTATACTGAAATATCGGCTATCGATGGCGATAGTTCTCCATCCACGTGTGACGCCCTCGAGTCTCGCGTAGTGAAAACGGAAGTGTAACGCGTAACAGCGCTCTCCCGAGCGTCGAGTCTCGCCGCGCCACGGACTCTCTCGCGTTCCTTTACGCGACACATGCACCGCTATTTCTGTTTTCTTTCTCTTCTGTTTTCCTTTTTACCGCGTATATGGCGCTTTCGCAATCGACGCGACGTCGCCATCGTGTGCGCCGTAAAGCGAGAGTTTCAGATCGTCCTTCGATTGCAGGAAGTCGGCGCGATCTTGATCGATGAAATCGCGATCTTCGTACGGTGAACGATCTCTGGCGGATTTTCCATTTGGGCGCCGACAGGCCGCAACGCACCGCGCGATAGACGCGTGCATCGAGCGCAAGTTTGAGCAACGGACAGACGATAAAAAAGCCGCGAGACATTCTAATAATATAAATGTGATTTAATTCGCTATATCGCGCGACGCATTTATCACTTGTTGTAGATAAACGCGCGTCGTTGGAAATTCCCCGTTTCTTCACGCATTTATTCAACGAACGCGTGCAACGATTTATTGTAATTTCGATTTGTAAATCTTCCACTCGAATCTTTCCGCACGCAATATTTAACATTGCATTGCAACGCTCGTATATTGCAGTTAAAAAATTTTATATTCTATCGAGATTAGTTCGGCTTCTACGAAAACTGCTTTTATTGCAGGATGCCTCGGCAACTTGGACGTCCGCCAACAGATTTCGATCTACAAACCCGACCACCTTCAAACACGGAACAATCCTTATCGAGTTTCCGCTTGTGCCAAGAGAGGATCATGCAACTTTCCACGTCTATAAAACTTCGCCCGCGTTACGCCTGTAAATGTGCACGAACGAGTCCGCGGGTGCTCAGCCCCGCGAGTGCATCGTAAAAGAGACGGGGAACTTACGGGTTTCCAATATAAATTATCACGTTAGAATAAAACTGGTGCCGCCCGATGCTTTTTGTCACTTTATGTAACTCTTTAACGCGAATGCGATTTCATAACTGTGAAGGAAACACGGGCGTTCGAGCTAAAGTGCGTACGTTATCTCGCTCCTTTCGCGGTAACTAACGACCGGGGCGGTCTCGGGCTTTCGTGCTTCTCGCGATTTTTTTACACGTGCATGGCTCAATTTTATTATCTTACTATTCAACATGCGTCGAAATTCAGTCGCTCGAAATATTTTACGAGTCGGCGAAAATCAGTTTTTAGAAATATAAATTCTAATGAAGTACACATCTTGATAAAGTTAATTAATCTCGACTGGTTCGTACTTTCGCAATACATGAGAATTTTGGGTTCTCCAAAATATTTGTTATTACTTTGTATTTTTAATGAATATGGAAATTATATTAAACGTATCATATCGGGCGCGCGTATTACAAGAAACTTTTACCCACGTAACCAGCGGTGATTATATAAATATCGATGTGTAATATCAATATAGTACGTACTGATTATAAACGCCCGTGTTTTTGCAGTTTCGCTTTATACCAGCTTTATACCAGCGATTACGTGCGTCCGCCGTTCCGCGAACCAAGATCCACGTCTCGCTCTCCGTAAACGGCTATCAGCGCTCGCGCGTTCTTTTTTTTTATTATCGTTATCGGGACTCACGCCTTGATTAAATAAAATTGCAGAGCCGATGCATCGCAATAATGTCACGAGGACAAATGACTGGCCGGCACACCGGAGAAATTGCAGAAACCGACGCGAAGATTTCCCTCTCGTTGACCCAGATAATCCGCCGGATCGCTCGAGAAGGCGACCGAGATCCGATACCGTGAAGTGATATAATGCTCGGCCGCGCGCGCGCGCGCGTCTAGCGCGCTCAATGAAATTCAATGTGGACCAGTCGCGTGGATAACGATGAGGATTGTTTGGCTCGGCCGTACGAGCAAGTGCAAGCGAGCTGTCCCGTTAATAAAGAGCGCCGTGTCAAAATCCGCGTGTCTTGCACGGTAGGCCGATACGATCTTAACAATAAGCGTCATTACCGTGGCGTACGCATTTTGCAACACACCCGCCGGGAATCACGATCGCGCTCGCGTGCATAATGTGTGCCCCCGTAATCGACGATGCGAGACCGCAATCCCCCGGCGCCGAACATTTGCGCCGCCGCGAAATCTCGAAGCCGCGTAAACATAGAAGACGCTAAAGACAACCGCTTAATACCACCTTTCTCGCTGCAGTTAGGCCGTATTATTGCGCGTTATATCACTGTGTGTACATTGCCTACATTTAATTTTGCGATTTAGCGATGCAACCGCCCCAACCGCGCGCTTTTTTTTATTGTTACCAGCGAAGAGCTACCTGAGATGTGATCTGAAAGTTTCTCCAAATTTAACAATCTAAAAATAATCAAAATAATCAAAAGTCCTTCTGTAACACTTGGATTTTAATATGTAACCGAATCGTGTTTTAACGTCTAGACATTAATGTCTAGAGGAAAACATTTTTTATCGCAGACAGGAATAATAAAATATATAAAAATCGAAAATTTATATAAAGATGCCATAAAGATTGTCATAAATCATCGTTTAAAACGTTTTCAAAACAGACTCGTATCCAATTTGGAATTATTACATCCCCTACTTTCTCTTAGTGGTTGTCAATACTACGTTCTTTAATGAATTCAAGCTGCAGCCAATTAATGTCCATATTGGCGAAGATATTCACATGAGAGCAAACATTGTAAAAATACGCAATTATAAACGCTGAAATCGTCCTAGAGATTTCATGCTCCATATTCCAAATATAGTTACACGAGGAGCACGTAACGATTGTACAAGTAAATAAACGCAAAGTTCAACTGGATGCTTCAGGAGCGACATGTAAAACTAAAAATTGTCGAACTGCAGGCGACCTAGTCTGAAATAAACGACAATTTACTTTAAAAAATTCAATGTTTAAAAACATTTCTATTATAATTACATCATATGAGTACATTTGTGTCTGTAGCGGATCACGTTCCTTGCGGATTTAATTTTTCTTAATTAATTCAGTGAGATGACGAATTAATTACGATGTCAAGTTTATTAATACGAACACGTTATATAATTTTTATGATTATAGGAATTAGTATTCCATCCGTTTCTAAATTGATCGATCAGCAAAATATCAGCCGACAACAAGGCGCGACGATCTTTCTTCGTTTCTTTTTTTTTCAGGAAGTCTCGGTTTTTGTACCCATCGCGCGTGCGTTAACTTCACGCGAAAAAAAATTCTAACCTTGAATCTTAAAAAGATTCGGGGACAAAATGTCAAGACCCGGAATGAGGCATCGATCGAGTTTACGGCCTCGCCTTGCTGTGAAATTCCGTGGATTCCTGACATTTTGGGATGGCAATTCGGCTCCGGCTATATGATCATCGAGTTAAGTCGAGTCAAAAATATCTCGTTTGTGGAATTAGCCATAATTAGCAAATTTTGAAAGTAAAATGGGCAATAAAAAGAACATAGCTACCTTCGGAAGTACCGTCTTTTTACATTTATTCGGTGACATTTTTAGCGCAATGCCGCGGTGGCCTCAAAATTTAAAAGTCGAGATTAATTATATTTAAGGTTAAATCTTGCAAAATAAATTAAAATTAAGATGTAATCATACTTGTACGATGCAGACTCAATTTTAAATCCCACTCTTGACACACTGCAACCGCTTTTAAAAAAATATTGCAAACCTACTTTTCAAAGAATGTTCTGAATCGAGGAGAAAAAAAAACTGTTGCAATTAAAGCAACAGATAGTGCTGAAGTCGCGGTATCATTGAATGGTTTCCTGCTTCCTTTCTCTCGATGTTGTCATTCTCCGTGATCTACATTTTTTATTCGACCTACATTGCACGGTAGTTTTTCAATTTAGACTTATTCAGATAATCTTTAGTCCTCTCAGAGTGCGCAAACATTTTAACGCAATACCTCACGTTCCTCGTTATCCCAAATCGTTATCCCAAATACGTGTCACGTAGATGAAGAAAATTTTGTGTCGACATCAGTTTTCAATTATACATAATTAACATCCGGCGGCGTCATCGAATGCTCAAGTAAAAAATAATTGCCGCGAATTACGTATTCACCTGTGCATTTTACGAGACTTTAATATATCATTTAACCGGTAAAGCACAGCACTTGTGTTTTTCTGCTCGATTTGCGCACCCGCGTCGCGCTGCCGGACAACGAAATGGCTCGAACTAGCGGGGCAGCTTTTTCAATCATAAAAAATATAAATGGTATGCAAGCGCGATAAACGTGGGAAACGCTTATTTTTTTCCCCGGTGTCTCGAACGTTTCCGTTCTGCGAGCGAATTCGGCGAAGCCGGCGGCCGATCGCGATCGATCCCGTGGCGCTCGCTTTCGTGCCGTAAAGAAACAGGTACGTTGCGAAAGCACATGTACACGGAGTACATGTTGATTAAAAGCTGATTATTAAAAGATGCGGGTTTTTGCCTGCACGTCCGCTTTTCGTACGCGGCGGATTTGCGCAAGACGTGGCGTAAAAAATGACGCAGAGGCTTTTCGACTTAAGTGCACGATAATTTGTTGGATTCTTCGATCGGATTTCTCACCCTAAGATCCTGCCGGCCTCGGGCTTTCTGTAAAAGTCGCATCTGTGCAGCGGCATCCTCGGATTGTCGACTCCGAACCTCTGCCCCGCGACTTGGCACAGCGAGCGATACAGTTGGAACTGGAGGACTCCAGCTACGAAATTCCTGTAAAATATGGGAGAAAGCTAATTAACTTATATCATACCTCTTACGCATATCTTGGAATATTTAATGAAGTGTTGAATCAGCTTGCTACTCGCACGGGAAGAAATATTACAACGTGGGGGCCAATCTCGAAGAGCATAAAATATCCCGATAATGCGAAAACTTGACGGTCATTCATTACACCAACGAGCTTCTTTC
Organism: Tetramorium parvispinum; assembly: GCA_011638315.1. Classification (NCBI taxonomy): domain Eukaryota; kingdom Metazoa; phylum Arthropoda; class Insecta; order Hymenoptera; family Formicidae; genus Tetramorium; species Tetramorium parvispinum. Next base: position 16,991 of record VBVR01000560.1, on the reverse strand, counting down.
TGTCACGCTTATTTAATTAACTGATTTTATAATATACAATTATTATTACCGCGGCTCGAAAGACACGCAGGCAGAATGTGAAAGGACAGAAAAAAAGTTTATGTAAAACGAAATCGCGTCAATTTAATAATTATGATTATGAAATATGCAAGAGAAATGGTTAAAGAAATTTGATGATTTTAATATAAATTATTCTTATCCTAATGATATCCGTTTACTTTTTATAAAGTTATCCGAAAAGGGGATTATATCGAGCGATACGATTATTCATTCATGATTGGTCTAGATTCAAGTCGGAAACGGTTCTAAAGATAGATGATATGCTGGTCACGTTCAAATTGTCAATTTTCGTGAGCCTTGAGGAGAACCTTCAAGGCCAGTGTCAATGAGGTCGGTGGGGTTACGGAGAACTCTCGGTTTCTATGGACCTAGTAATATGACGATGGAGACAGTACTCTCGCCTTCATCGCGCGCTTAGACCTGGCATTGCCGTCAGGTAGGCTGTAGAGAAAGAGAGAAAGAGAGACAGAGACGCTCGGCAATAAACCGTTGAGCATGCTGCCGTTTCACCGAGAGACTCTTCATCGGCAACGACCTTTACGTAATACCATCCAGGCGATCCACCCGGAGGACCGCGGCTCGGAATTGCGGTCGTTATTCCGACACTTCCACTTTCCATGACCGGCGGTTCTCCCACTCGCTGACGGGGTCTCCCGTCGTTTGAAAATACACGAAGGTGTCGTAAGGTGCGTGACGTCTGTACACATGTGCGTACATGTATATATTACTGCGACTGTCAGTGCGTGTGTGAAGTCATCGATGAAATTAATGAAGTTTTCCCAGGCTAAATACACTTCAGGAAGCAACGCGCGGCCTATAAACACCCACGCAGGCTGTCCCGGATTCATTATTACATGTTGAGAAACGTAACTTTGCACGGCATCGGTTTTATAATTGATTTTACAATCAGCATATAAATCGTCTGCACGTCCATTAATTATGATACTCTTGATTATAGCAATCGTTATTGCGCATCAATTTGCGCCTCGATGCAGACGCGAAATTTATACGCGCGGGAGATGACTGTCGTACGCCGAATTCACAATCAGATGCAGCGGATAATCCGATCAGCGGCAGCGGAATGTAAAATTCGGCATAAATTTCGCATTGCGAAAGTCGCCGCGGGAAGGTAGCCACCTGATTTCGCAGTCGCGGCGGCTGTTTTTACTGGCAAATTTTATCGATTAACCTTTCTTGTCTGCCCACACTTCACGGGTGGGCGAACGCATCCAAATGGCATCGCGGGAGAGTCAAAGCGAGGCGTCGTATCGGTATTCAAGGGGAAAGAATCGTCCCGCCATCGAAACGCGATTAAATTAGGTTACACGCTTGAGCGGAGTCGAGGTGAGACCTTCGCCCTGAATGACAGGCATCGTCGGGCAGCCTCGATCACTTTAATATACTTTTTTCAGAAAATGTTAGCCTTATGACGAGACACTTCATTAAAATCGAAGCTCCGCTTCTCATTAATTATTGTAATTAATAGCTAGAAGGACGAAAACGAATGTGACGCAATATAATGGAATAAAATTGATACGAATTAGGAAGATGGGATAAGAACATTTTTATATAAATTCCTCTAATACTAGTACATAATCCTTATAATTAACATACGGATTCTTAATTAATCTTTCGTAGATAAATGTATTTTAAATTGAAACTCCCTCTTTCTCTCTCGGTCGTCGCTTCACTTTCTCTCATTTTAATTCAAACTCTACTACCTTTTCTAATTTACAGAAAATCAGTTATTTCTGTGTGTCAGATTACGAAATCACTTTCGAGAGCTTTTGCCTCTCCGGTCCGACCCGGTCATTGTTATATGACGAATTAAAGCGCGCGAAATTGTATCTCTTGATGGAAAAGGGAATCTCTTTTCCTCTTCCTCCATTCCGGCATTGCGGAACGCGTCGCTTTCGCCCGTGAAAAAGCAACTTGTAACCCCGCGGTGGATTTCCGCGAGTACGACTCCGCGCGGTATCATTTGCTGGGTGGAGCTGATATAATACCACGCGGCCGTTGTGTGTCGCGTAAGATGATCACGTCCCGTGGATAATGCGCCGGCAAACATCGACATACTTGGCCGCGTGCGAGGCGTAGGAGGAGAAGGACGAGGAAAACGGAACTTTATCGGGAACGCGCAAACGTTGGATCGCGCGATCGTGACGTGGGACCGCGTGTCCCACGAAAGGGAGCAATGGGGGTACCACCCACGAGATCGGCGGGAGATAAATCCTAGCCGCAGAGGTGCCGTTTGTATGCACGTACGCTATTACGTGGCGCCGTTACGAGGGCGCACTGCGCCGCCGCACGCGGGCGAGGTGAGGACGAAAACGGAACGGTAATGGCGAAAGGGAGAGGATGGATGACGACGTTGATCCGCGCGCGCGATTCGCGTGACCGTTGCAGTCGATCGCCACGAAAAATGACGTATTCAACGGCACGTAGCGCTGAAACATGCGTTACGTTGCGTCAGGGCGATCGGCCTGCGACAGGTTTCGCGGGAAAAGATATTAGAAAATGAAAGGAAATTCCGTGTAATCCGAGAAACTGCTCTAGCTTTCAGTCATTTGTTCAGTTAAATGTAAATTCTCGTTTTTCATATTATCATATGTTGCAACTAAAATCAACCGGGTATTCTTTTTAAATGATATTTTTTCTTATCGGGCAACTGATATTTACATATAACGAATTAAGACTCGAGGATCCACGTACGTCACATAAACCAGAAATCATGACTGAAATAATAAAGCAGAATGAACAACGTTTCTACAGCAACGTCTCGACAATAGTGTTGTAAGCTGTTCGGAACCGGCAGAGTGGAAAGCGGGAAATTTACAATGTCGAAGTCACACAGAGGAGACCAGACGTAATGTCGCTGGAATGTGAGTTATGCATTCTCGCAGGAGAACACGGAATTGTAGGAAAAGGATAGGAAATTAGTATAATTTGCTGACAGAGAAACTGGGTTGGCATATGTCAATGTCCTATGTAACATATATATATGTAATCACATATATGTGTATGTACATGTATGTATAGCTTGCAATTTATTGTAGACCGCGATAAAAAAAAAACAGCATCGAAAGAAAGATATATTAGTGAAACTTAGTGAGAATATACAATTCTCTCTTGTTCGATCGGACAATAGATCGTGGCGTAGTTCGCGGTAATAAAATACCAAGTTTCGCAAAACGGGCAATCGCGGATTGCGCGTTTCGATGGTTGCGATTCAATCCCCCGGAAGGGCTTTGCCGATTTCCGCTCCAATCGCGAGGTATTTCTACTTCGAGGAACTGCGACACGTGGTAAAAGCCGATAGTTCGATTCGCGCGCACTTTAACTGCATTTCGTAACTCGGTGTGATCCCGCCGAGATGGGAAATTAACGGGACGTCGTCAGGTTGCGTCAGATGTAACACCAAAATCGACAAAACTGGATTTTCAACGAAATTTTATTTAACTCGTATGGACGATATAAATCTCTCTCGCGCGGGACGTGGACGCCACAGGCAGTCGATGACAGTCGACAGCAGCTCGGCTGGCTTGACGCGCGTCGCGTTTCTACCCGATATATCAATGTATCGATTGACAGATTTGCCGGCAAATGGATCGTGAACCCGTTCAGGCCGTCTCGGGCGAGCGTTACGTGCGAAGAGGCGACTTTTCACATACTGGGTTAATCTGGGCGTTCGCCCGAACTGGGAAGGCACGCGGACACGATCGATGTCCCGTCGGCAGCTTCCGACACCAAAGGGAGTCCACAGTGGTAACGATCGGTATGTCCGTCGTTCCTCAGAGAAAGTATCATATAAAACCTAAAGCGCAGTCAAGGTATCTGCGAAGATATGCGACGAGAGGAGAAAAAAAAAAGACGTCAGGCATCGGCACGGGCACTCGGGCGAAGGAGGAAGAGAACGAGACTCGTTCGTTGAAGAAGGAGAGGAGCGTTCCTTCGCGGTTCGCGTATCCGTAGGGGAGGGGGAGTGTGGGGCGTCTGTCCCAAAGGGGAGTGGTGGTCGCTCGGGACGGTGGGACCGTCGTCGTCGTAGCTGAACAAAGAGGTGTGACGTGGGGGTATACAACTTGGGGCCCCGGACCCGACGGGCCCCCGGGTGGCGAAGGCGAAAGTGTGCCGCGTATATAAGGCCAGGAATCGACGGCAATCAGCATCCAGTTCACTCCTGGACGCACCCGGAACATCGCGAGAGCAAAAATGAGAATCCTGGTACGTCCACCATCGTAGTCGATTTCGCTCGTTGATAATTCTTGTGCCGTCGCGAAGAACGACTCTTCGGGAAAGACTTTCGTCCGAGAAGCCTCGTGTACCGTAGAGGCTATCGCGTAGATAAGGGCAGCCTGCTCGAAGTGAATGAGACGACGGAGAATCTCGGGATGATAATCGGGGGTGTGAATCCTTCGAGGGAGAGTCCTCATTGCGATAGATTCGAAAAAAAAAATCACGCGTTAAGGGATTCCGCGAACAAGCTGTCCGAGGAGTGTTTTCCTTTCTTTTCCGAACGGATATTCCGCAATTTACGAAACGTCGACGGTTACGCGATTCATAAAGCGGTTTCACTTTATTGCGAAAAAGTGAACGAATCGTCTTCATATCCAACATGCTTTATCGTGGTATTTTGATCCTATTTATTTCTTTAGTTATTGTTAGAGATTCAAGAGGATATCTATTGCATCGTGCGGTGATGTATCTGTGCATTTAATCCTACAGACCGGAATAGATTTTTATTGAAGCGCAAAGCTGATAGATAGTTGTTCATATTCATCTAGAATATTATTTAAAACATACTTTCATATTAAATTTTTACGTTTCGCGACGATATCGGAGACACACGTGTGCATTGTTGCATACGTTATTAGTAGAAAGGCTCAATCTTGTGGATGCAATATTTTCAACTAGTTCTTCGTGCGTCATTCAGAGATTGCGTCGATCGGCCGATCTCGAATATGTTAATAAATCGTAACACTGACATTATTTTGCATGTGGAGCGTAAGAGCGAATGACATTGCGTATTTTTTGTTCAGGTTTACGTGGCAGTTGCCGCCCTCGTGGTTGCGACGGTGCTGTCGGAGGAGACCGCGAAAGTCGAGAAATCGGTGAAGTCCGAGAAGAAACAAGAGAAGCGTGGCCTGCTGGGTCTTGGCTACGGCTACGGTTACGACGGCGGATACGACATTGGATCGGGCGGACACATCGGCCTTGATGTAGGCGGTGGATACGGTGGATACGGTGGACACAGCGGACACGGCGGATACGGAGGCTACATCGGCGGAGGATACATCGACGGTGATCATGATCATCACCACGTAAAGACCGTGACCGTGGTGAAGAACATCGCCGTTCCGGTCCCCGTGGAGAAGCACATACCCTATCCGGTAGAGAAGCCCGTACCGGTTCCCGTCAAAGTGCCCGTACCACAGCCGTATCCAGTTGAGAAGCACGTGCCTTACCCGGTCAAGGTCTTCGTGAAGGTGCCCGTGCACGTGCCCCAGCCATACCCGGTGGAGAAGAAGGTTCCCTATCCAGTGCATGTACCAGTCGACCGTCCCGTCCCAGTCAAGGTCTACGTACCGCAGCCTTATCCCGTTGAGAAACACATCCCCGTACCGGTAAAAGTACCAGTGCCACAGCCGTACCCAGTTGAGAAGCCAGTTCCGGTACCGGTGAAGGTCCCAGTCCACGTACCCCAGCCCTACCCAGTTGAGAAGCCAGTACCTTATCCCGTCAAAGTCCTGGTCGACCGTCCCATCCATGTGCCCGTGCCCAAGCCCTACCCCGTGCATATCGAGAAGCCTGTGCCTTACCCCGTCGAGAAGCTGGTACCCTACCCCGTGAAGGTCCCAGTTGACAGGCCGTACCCCGTCCCGGTCGAGAAGCCCGTGCCAGTCGCGGTCAAAGTACCAGTACCGCATCCGTATCCGGTCGAGAAGCCAGTACCTTACCCGGTAGAGAGACCCGTGCCGGTAGCAGTCAAGGTCCCAGTCGACAGGCCGTACCCCGTCCACGTCGAGAAGCCTGTGCCCTACCCCGTGGAGAAGCCCGTGCCCTACCCGGTTAAAGTGCCGGTAGCTGTACCCGTCCATCACGAGCATCACGGACACGGTGGCTACGTCTCCGGCGGATACGACGGTGGATACAGCGGTGGATACAGCGGTGGATACAGCGGTGGATACGGAGGTGGATACGGAGGTGGATACGGAGGTGGATACGGAGGTGGCGACATTGGCTACGGTCACCACCACTAATGTTGCTATCTCCCGGCTGATTCTCCATCGTCGTCGCGACCTAAGAAACCTCGCGACAACGACGGATAGCCGTGAGAACCTTGTCTTAGGTTACGAAGGTTACCGATCCGAAACGTTGCCGTGCGGCGCAGCGATAGCCGCCACTTTGTACCTGGATCGGGATCGCGGACGATCTCCGGTAGACGATCGCATACCGGGCCATCGTATCTTCGAATCCGATCGCAACGAGGACGCGGCACGGCGACGTGTGCCAGTTAAGAAGAACGAATGACCAGTAGGGATGTACTCGTCTTTAGCGATCTTCTCTCGAGGGCAGCTCGCTTGTCTTACTTTTGTACCGATATTAGCAAAGTATATGTATTTTTTTACGGAAAACGAAATAAATATTAATGTAAAGTAATTGCGCATTAATGTGCTTTATATGACTTTCCATTCACTTTTCCTAGCTCCCATTTCATTTCCTTTTTTCTAAAAATCCCGAAAAAATTAAGAATTAATAAAAGAATGTGCGAGATTATTATCATAAAGATAATAAATAATGTAAATAAATACTTATTGTAATGTAATATATATATATATTATATTTTTAAATAATACATTAATATTAATAAATAAAAAATTATTACGTAATATATGGATATAATATTAACATTGACTTAAAAAATGTATGAAAAAATGAAAATTGTTGTTTGTCAAGGAGAAACCTCGAGATTAATGTCAACTTTTCAAAATCTCTTAGATCTCTACTCTTTTCTGCTCGTTACTGATGTCATTGTAGTCTATCGACAGCACGAAATTAAATGATAAGTTGTCGACCCAGTTTCCGGCGCCAACGAGTTTCCGCTAAATCGATAACCTTGATCTACTCTGCACTAAAAAGGATAATCGCGTATATCGAATAATTCTCGTAATAATGAATGTTTTATTGAAAAAAATTGAAAAAAATACAGTGAATGTTTTATTGAAAAAAGTTTTCGCTTTTAAAAATATGAGTAATGATTTTCACTGTTCTACATTAAGTGTATTTTCCCTTAATATTGTTTGTCTTTTATATTCTAAATTTATATTGATGAGAACATTCAAACTTTCTTACATAAATATTTAACGAATAGTTTTGTTTTATATTATTGATATACAATACTGTTCTATTTTATTTCATATGTATGTATAAATATATCGCGATGCTTTAGAGGATATCAAATCAAAAGTTGATCTGCACAATAAAGTTTTGAGTAAAGTGCACATGCAATAAAGTATAATCAATATTTAATTAAATTTATTACTTCGACCTTCATTATCCTGTATTCTCAGAATTTCCCCGGGAAACCTGAAAAGCTAAGTGAATTCCTATGGTGGTGTTCTATTTTCCCCCGTAGAGAAGTTATCATTTGGAGAAATAAATTGATGTAACGAAACCAGAAATTGTTCCCAAAGTTTGGAAATAAAACTCAAAAAAAGCTTATATTACATCGGATATAATTATGCAAAACATCTACGTGCTATGTTCCAAGATTTTAATAGATCGATGCCATGACCTTTTCAGTCAAATTTTTTCACAAAATTTTGAAAACGTTGCGAAATACAAAAATAATTATTTTCAAGCGGGGATAGTAGCGGTTCAATGAATTTATGTCATGTTATGTTTTTACTGATAACGGTGTAAAAAATTAATTAATTTTTTATAACGTTAATTAATTAATTAATTTTCGATTCATTAAATCTTTTAATTGCCTTTACAGATTTAAAAATCCTTTTCCAGAATTAAAGTACAGACAATTCTAAAAACACAGTATTATTCTTTAATGTTAACTCTAGACGGGGCTATACTTGTTTTACGTAAATGATTTCACGAAAAAAATTGTTACAATCTGCTTCTCGCGTTAACTCGAGTTACAATCGTAATAACATTGGCTTAATATACAAGTTTTATATCTTGTACATGTAAAACAAGTATAGTCCCGTTTTGAGTTAACATTAAAGAATAATACTGTGTTTTTAGAATGAGCCTGGATGTTTTAATAAAAAAGTGGCATGTGTACGAAAATTTCGTACATGAAAATTTCGTGTTTGCATGCGAAATCGGTGGAAAGGTAAAACGTAGCAGTAAATTAGTTCACGTACACATTAGTACACGTATTATTGTCTGGACTTTAATTTTGGAGAAGGATCCCCTTAATTTATATATAAAATTACCAGAGAATCTCTCTCTCTCTCTCTCTCCTGAGACTTGCAAAACGCGAAGAAAAAAAAAGAATAATGTTTCGTGTCTCGTTGTATCGATTTACGATGCCGCGGTGCATTCGAAGGCGCAACGGAATGAAGAAGCTCGAAAGGGCAAACGGGGCAGTCGATCTTTGATTATTCCTCATTATTCCGGCCTTCGTTGCCCAATCCGCGAGCGTTTCGTTGCGGCAGAGGCCCTCCTAGCGCCATTGCGCGTTGTCGGAGGTGAAGCCGATGCATCCGCGACTAATTTGTGCACGACCCACTTCGGCCGCGGATCGCGCGCGCGTTGGCTTTGCCACTTGACTCACGGCTTGAAGCAACGGCTTACGTGCTCGTCTCCACGGCGAGTACGGGAACGGTTGCGCAATCGCGCCATTAGCGCACGCGACGCCGAGGCTGAAAGTAAGAGTCTCTCCCCTTCGCCGAGAAAGATCGCGCGCCGCTCTGCGAAGTCTACTTCCCCTTTCGTCCGTTTTCCAGGCCCACCGGAGTCCTTTCGCTTCCTCTATCTGTCCCGCCGCACCTCTTCGCCTTGACTCGCAAAACCGTTTCACCTAAGACAATTACGCGGCGCAAACGACGTCACTGCCCTTCGTTAAAAAATATCGCTCAGCGCTCCGCGAAAGATCTTAAGATCACGAATGCCGTAGCGTAACGTGAGAAGGCTGGTAGCCTGCTTAAATGTCAGAGCTTTGACGGATTTTAAATTATATCTATGATGATTTTTAAGGCTTTTTTTCTTTTTACGTAAATTAAAGAGCTCTTCTTCATTTTAATAAAAGTTTAACTTGACATTTAATAATGACAGAAGATTAAAGTCCCTATTGTTTTGTGATCAATATGATATTTATAATAAAAGAAGGTTGGATTTCGTATGTAATTATGCTTATGAATGTTCCAATGAAGAATTACGAAATTTAATTCAACAATTTAAATGAAGACGATTTTAAAATAGAAACGGATTAACCAAACCAATAATTTAAATTTCGCCATCGTTATGTTTATCCTTCGTGGTTAGTAATTCTGTTACGAAATTTCCTATCACCTAATCATTTAGAGTGAGAGGATCTCAAGCCAGTTATTTGACATTTGGTGTGATATTCGTTTTAACTTTGAAACTGCCCACGCACATTCGCTAAATGCCGCAATCAGAAGCGAGAAAATAATTTTCACATTTAAAACATATCGAATTTTAAAGATTTAATAAAATTTTTTTAATTTAAATTTAAATTAATTTAAATAATACGTTTTAATCGTATATGGTTAAATCATTATTTGATGACGTTTTTACTTAAAGATTTAACATTTTTACATGAATTATTAGTTGTTAATGCTCAATTAAATTGAAGAAAGATATTCTTGCAATGGAATTATACTTTAAACGAGTGTCTTTAGAGAGTCTCACGGAAGAAACGGTATTTCTCTCAACTGCTTTTGACGACCGTAACCGGTAAAGCAGCTAGTCGCTTTCACATTTGTTGATACAACGAAGGCATTTAACAGTTTACAAATTAAATTACTTTTTTTATCAAATTATTCAAAATATTAAAGAGTTTGTTTTATGCTTCGACAAGATCTAATCTTTACTAATAACTGATTTGTTACATAAAAAATATAGAACTGTAGAACTATGCCTGAAACTACTAATGCACGAAACATTTTTATTTAATTATTATAATCTCAATTATTGTAAAGTATAATTGTCAACGTTAAAATCCCAGTTTCTTATTTCCTCATTTCACTATAATGAACGGATACTTTAAATTCTTATGGTTTGTGAAATTTAATTATCTGAGAAATAATATCGACTGTAGTTACTGCAGATGTTTAAGCGGTAATTCATAGGAATATGCATTCAATTGCACTGTGAGAACATGATCCACGATAAGCGAAAATAATGACGCGAACGTATTATGATCCACTTCGTGCTCTCTGTGATCGACATCTGCATAGGGGCGTTTTATTGTAATTGCTATCGTAACGGACAATTTATTTGTAATTTTAGCCAAGGATATAAACCGAGGTTATCAGTAGTTGCGATGCAGTTTGAAGCGAGCTAAAGTAATACCTAATGCGTAAATAAGACGTATATAGAGTACTAAAAATCGTAATTTATCGATTTTGTAGGTTTCTATTATTGCATATTATTTCGCACATTTTGTATAATGTAATGTTATATCTTTATAATAAAGATTAAACATAGTAATGATTATCGCGTTAGTATCTTAAAATTAAGCGCGGAAACATAAAGAGTCAAAAGGTCGAATAATAAATATAATTAAAACAGTGTCATTTTTCTTGTTGCTTCTGCAGCCTTATATGCGCTAGAAAGTACCTAATAACGCAGTGATCTCGAGAGTGAAGGCAAAACCTATATATTAAAGATGTAAGAAAGTTTACGAGCGTACAAATAGTTCCGCCGTTATTAAGATAACATTAATTACGAAGGTAGGCTTACGCGCCAAGTTTGCTTTAATCCGCCAATATTGCGTTTAGTAAAGATTTACGAATCATTGATTTACGAATCATCTTCTCTCTTTTTTTTTCAGTAAATAAGTTGCTGACTTGCTGAGTAGTGAATGCTGCAGGCGTAAATCGAGAGAATTGAGAGTTTAAGCACGGCGCGCGGCGTGTAAAACAGCCAGTAATTGAAAAGTACATTGGAAATATAAATTATTACCATACGATTAGTCTCGCAAGACTGACTTCTCAACTAGACGGCCATCACACGTGTGAGACCGGAAAATTACTATTATTACAGCAGTTGCTATGTCGGCACGTGATTTAAAAAGCATATCCTAAGCAGAGACGCCAATAAATTTATTCTTATTCTATTTATATTTGCGCGCACTAATGCGCTTCTTCCTTCATTCTATCTTGACGAATCTCGCGCATTTATGCTATAATCTAGATATCCGGAAGCGTGAAGCGCACCTTCAATGCTCACCACACGCGCTTCCGCTCTCGACTTCCTTGTCCTCGAAACGAATACAGTGCATTTTTGCGAGGATGTTCATTCGGCAAAATCTTACCGACGTCACGTGAAAAATGTCGAATTGCAGTCTCGCGTTATAATGTTAATTGGCGATTTCGAAAGCTTCACCGTATCGCGCTGCGTTTCTCCCAGCCTGTGGATCTTCGACAAAAAAATCTATCCGATCGGCCGAAACTCTCTCCGTTTTCGCAATCCATCGTGAAAAATTCGCGAACAATATTCACGAACAGAAATCGTGAGTAATGACGTGTGGATTGTACGACTAATTATCGCGATAATGAGCCTTGCCTTCGAGCATGAAATATCTGACACGCGAACGCGTTGAAAGACGATAATGAAGATCGGTGATCCACAGACCGCGGCTAAGATCGCGTGCCCGTCGCGAAATCCGTACAAAACGATGTGCACGACGTGAAACAACGAGAGCATCATTTTCTCCTCGTGATGGTGTTGAAAAAAACGCATTCTATTTATAAACGATCGCATTAAATTACATTGTAAATGTGTTACACTTTACCTTTTATTTATTTCTCTTACGAACAAAAATCCGTGCAACTACATAATTTTACGCGGATCTACATAATTGTTTTGTTCTCTTCGTACGAGTTCAGATTACCGTCTCAGATAACAAGTCCACGCACGGTATAAGTGCTCCAATAAAGTAGTCTAGTAAGAAACAAGTGGGAACATGCGTTAAAGGAAACGGTTTATATAATTTAATTAATGTCGGTTAGATAATTCTCTCGCTGTCGAGTAAAGGTAAACTTAGGATTTGATTGTGTAATCAAATACTGATCTAAACGCTGCCGTGATAAAAACATTTATGTAATTTAGAATTAATCAGTGTACGTTTACGTATGATTACGAAGCTCTGTTACCTTAATTTATGCGTTTGGAATCAGATACTATTAATTATGATTTTTGGGGCAGTACCGAAAGATCATTTTTAGCGATCGCTGTGGAACTGGTTACTCGACCTCTTCGCGCAGGTTTCCGTAATCGCATCAAACACGAAAAGGTCTTTGACACTTTTCACTTTCTGCGTACGACGACTTATCTCGGCGAAGCAACGATGCATAGCGGTTTAGTTCGCCAGATTTATGGTCGCATTTACGTTTTCAAGTGACCGATTATGTTTCCGGCAGTAAAGACATCGTCACGCATCAGAACATAACGAGTAATATAACTCAGCGATAAAGATCGATGTTATAGATATAAGCAATTGGTATTATTAGAGATTTATCGTTTTAGATCTCTAGAAAGTCGTGTTTATTCAATTTAATTTTTTAAAATTTTACATTTTTCTTCCTTTTTATTAATGTTTTTTTAAAATAATAAAAATATATTTTTTATTTTATACGTATGCTAAATGCGACAATGATTTCTGTTCAAGATCATGATCAGTCTGAGAAAACGTCGACATTCCGTAAAAGAAATGAACTGGTTCTTGTCACCGAAATAAACGTGACTCTTTTTACGGATAAATATATTGAAACCAGCATGCGCTGGTACTTTTCCAGATGATTCTTGTTGCGAAAAAGATATTTTCACTCTCACACGAGTATAATGAATCGCGAAAGTGATCCATCCCCTCTTGAAGAAGGCATCGCGTGTACAGCCTCTAGATCAGTAACACGCCTCTGCCAGCCACATATATAAGGTGGTAAAAGTATAAGACTGATCTATTTACTGTTAAGTTGAGTAACGTGCTCGAAGAGAGAAGAGATTGTTCTCAGAAAAGAGATTCTATCATTTTTTGTTCAAGATGGGACATCGGGTACGTCTTCATACGCTGTTAGGAACATTCAGTGTTGTGAACGAGTGTAGAGAATTAAACAGTGTCATTGTGTCAAATTTTCTTTTCGAATGTTCTTTCGAAGTGTTAGATATTTGTATTAAATATGCAAAAATGAAATTTAAAGTGCAATACGGTGTATGGTATAAAACAATATTTATTATTAAATCCGTTTTATTCTTTCTGCTTTAAACATCGTTTTAACATCGTTTTAATATTATTTTTTATAAAATATAGATTTATATATTAATGTTAAAATAATTGAGTCAATTATTTCAGGAAACAAAATACTTTCCAAGAAGAAGAGAAATCTCCTATTTTCTTTTTATTAAATTTCTTTTACAAATATTATATTACAAATGAAATAGAGCGTTTGATGTGTTGCGTGTTTTTTACTTTAATTTAAAGCATAATTTTTAGAAAACTTGATTAATTATTTCGATTTAATAAAAATATATTCAAGTTTTTTTTCTAAAATAATCAATCTAATTTGTATCTTATTCAAATAATTTACATAAAATAAAGTATTACAGGTACAAAAATAAAGTATTTTTGAAATGTAAAACTTTTTGCCTTTAGATTACAAATATGAGATGAAAAAATATTTTTAAATCGCTTTTATTCTATGCTAAATGCAGAAGAAATTTGTGAAATCGCTTTGCTCTTGCTATTTCCAGGGACACGCGAAGTGCGTCCACTTTTTATTGCCACTCTTTATGGCCACTGCAATGAGTTTTCCGATTCGCAACAGTTATGATAGACGCATATACAAGTATGATCACTTCCCCACAACACGATATGTTCGTCAAATTATACCTTTCTACGTAAGGCAAAATAGAACCAATTATATACCGGAAGAAAGTATTTATAACAGGGATGTACGCAAAATCAAACAAGAGGAACCTAAAGATAGTCAATGTAAGTATTTTTACATATTTAATAAAGTTAGCAATGTAAAAGCTACACATTCATTTATCAATATTGTAAAAAATTTAGGAAAGATATAATTGGTAAGATTAAATCTAATCTTTATTCGAGTAATAATTGTTCAGTTTCAGCATCTCACGTTCAACATTTTAAGCGTGATCTCGAAGGTGGGTACAAAGAATATTTAGGTGTTGAATTGGATAGCGAAGGGGAAACCGGACAAAGCGTACAGGATTATCAAGTATTAAATAACGATGATAAAACTGTTACGGTTATAAAAAAAGTTGCAGTACCGTACCCTGTAGAAAAGACTGTTCGATATCCCGTGATCAAGAAAGTATTGTATCCGATCAAAGTGCCGGTTCCACAGCCATACCCGATCGAAAAGAAAATACCGTATCCCGTCAAGGTCTTCGTCAAAGTTCCTATGAACATTCCACGACCAGTACCGGTCATCAAGGAGGTTCCGTATCCGATTCAAGTGCCGGTGGATCGTCCTGTCCCGGTCAAAGTATACGTCCCGAAACCGTATCCAATCGAGAGAAAAATACATTATGAAGTGAAGATCCCAGTACCGCAACCGTTTCCCATAGAACGAATGGTACCAGTACCGGTGAAGATACCGATTCGCGTACCTCAGCCCTATCCGATCGAGAAAATCGTTCATTATCCCGTGAAGATCCTGGTGGACAAACCGATAGCGGTTCCGGTGTCAAAGCCATATCCAGTACCAATCGCGAAGCCAGTACCGTATCCCGTTGAGAAGCCGGTGCCGGTTCCGGTTAAAGTGAAGGTGGAGAGGCCAGTACCGTATCCGTATGACCATCCGGTGCCGTTCAAGGTAAAGGTCCCGGTACCGGCGCCGTATCCGGTCGAAAAGAAGGTACCGTATGCCGTAGAGAAGTTTGTACCCGTACCCGTGAAGATACCGGTAGAGAGGCCCGTCCCAATTTACGTGAGCAAGCCGGTCGAGTATCATATTGAAAAACCCGTTCCCTATCCAATTGATATACCGGTCGCGGAACCGATAGATGAAGATATTCAACACCGATAGATGCAAGATACCAAAGAATGTAGTCATTCATTAAAATGAAACATTATTGGATGTAAGTGACAATGTAGCTGCCAGAGGCTTTGTGATACCTCAATCATGGCATTTCTCGATTCAAAGATAATAATTTAAAAAAAAAACAAGATTTATAAGTAGATTCTTAAATACAAAGCTAAACATGATATAATAAAATAATTAAGCATTTGTGTTATTATCTTTTCTTAGGGGATTTATTTTTATTGTATGCAATTTTTTACTTTTGAACGCATATGTACATCGTCATCTTCGCAACATGTATTTTCATTGTACTCGGTATATACCAACGGAATCATATTCTTCATCATAGTACATATAGTATTGCCGCAAATTATTGTAACGTTGTGGAAATAGGTGATTATTTTTTAATTATTTAATAAAAAATTGCTTCGACCTAATCGCGATATTTCAAATTTTGATGTAAAATTTAATACGTTTCCGTTGAACTTTATGTAATCGATCTTAATTTTTGCTCTATAACTGCTCTCAATTAACAACTTTATCGAAATACGTAAAAAATGATCAGATAAGATGATAGTAGACTGTAATAAACTGCAATTAAGTTCCGATACATTTAACCATTAAAGCTCCTTTCTGTCACATACCTTCAGTAATATTAATGTTTACTTCAATACTATCAGCTGTGTTTATTTTCGCCGTCTCGTAATTACGACCGGAATTATATGTTGTAATTGACCTGTGCAAAATATAAGTCAACCGATGATATAAAACGTGATTATGATTACGAAATGTTTGTTCTGTCTTGTAATACTATAAAAAGCAATCGATTACACGTAGCATAAGTATTCGTAATAGGCATAAAATTCTTTTTATTAATTAAAATTTATTTCAATTAATTATCAACTTAATTTAATTTACGAAATGTACAATTGTCAATCGTGAAATAAAATTAATTGCAGGAGCTTATTTTCATCTGCGCGACGAGACTCAAATTAATAGAAATAAACCTATATCATACTTTGTACGGCGCCCATCGAAATGCAATTATTTACGAACAATTAACCCTATTAGTTGTTAGCTCGAAGCGGTATTACGTATAATGCGCCTCTTATCAACAAACACCAAATTTGCTATTACGAAACATTTAACGTTGTTAATCAAATTGTTAATTAAATGTTGTTAAATTGAATAACTATATATCAAATACTCTGTTGTTTGTATTTTAAACTAATTTATATAAGTAAACTGTCACTATATATTTTGCATTCCATTTTGTGGATCTATTAGTGTCATTTAAAATAATGATTGATTTGATCCATTCGATTGAAAGAATAGCGTTCTTAGAATGCTAATTAATGAGAAAATTTGTTTTAAGGGGATCCTGGAGCGACGCTCGAATTTGATCGACGTCGATAATGTAGATCGGAATTTTAAGCTATAATATTATAAATTATCAAATTGGCTTTACAGAATACAAAATCCTTTTGCAGGATTAAAGTACGCACAAAAATGAACCATACGAGTATCGACTTCATATCAAAAATGAAAAAAAATTAAAAATATTGCCGAAATCCGAGGCACATAACCTCGAAATTTTTGTAAATTTTTGTAAACTGATATCTTTTTAATTATGTGTCAAAATGAAATTCACAAAATTCTATGTTGTTCTTTAATGTAATC
>VBVR01000559.1:0-46637 GCA_011638315.1 Tetramorium parvispinum | reverse complement strand
ATATATATATAAAGAATATACATGTATATAATATTTAGACTATAAAGGTTTTCTCTCCATTATTAATTGTGTAGAAACATTAATTAGCATTTATAAATTTATTTATTTCGAAATAAATAAATATTTATGAAATATATCATACGTATCAATACGATATTTCACATTACATTTCTGATTTAAAAGGCTGTCAGAAGTTTACATTTATGTTCGCTGTTTCGTTGTTGGAAATTATTTTACCTGAATATGAAGTAAAACGAGGGACAGAAACTCGAGGATAATCATCTAGGTTTTAAGTTTCATACATTGTTTAGCACAGAGAATAACTACGGATTTTACGAAACACATTCTCATTTTTATAAAAAGTTTAAAACAACTACCGAAAGGTTTAAAAGTAATGAAGAGGAGCAAAACCGCTGCCAGTATCTTACAATAAAGTGGCAGATTTTTACGAGTCCCAAGAGTTGTTGTCTGACGTTATTGAAATTAAATCTGGTATACCTTGTCTGTTATTTTCTTCTTGCTCTACACCACGTTAAATCATTTCTTGTTCACATTCATTGTCAGAATTATTTGCATCAATATTTAAATATATGGCTATGAAATTTAAATATTTTTAGACTTATTTTATTTATATTTTAAGATATTTAAACGTTACTACGAAATTTAAGATAATTTTTCCGATTTTTTTAAGTTTGAGATAAACAGTGACATATCAAGTTAAAAAACTGCTAAAATTAGAAATGTGAGAATAGCAATTTTAATTGTTCTATTGTAGTTTTAGGAAAATAGTATTTACGAGGTACAGTCGGCAAACCCTGAGGCCTTTTATGTATGTTTTATGCATAAAACGGGGTTTGTCTGGAATTATGCACTCCGCAATAGTTTTCCGTTGTAACGTCATGCTCCGGTAATATACGAGGCTATATCCGTTTTTACGCCACTGCGATCAGGGATTGTGAAATCGCGTTAAACTCCCCTCTGATAGGCGATTATGTTCAACGAACCTTTTGCACTTACGCACGACATCACGCAGCCCCCTGGATTTAACCAACGACAGGCTCGTGCCTCGACGAGACAAAAAAAGTTCATCGCCAATAAAACAGGAAGCGGATAGTTCGCTGTTAATAGCGTAAGTGAAATACGACAGACATTGTATAATGAAAACGCAACATCTCTGAGTTATAAAATTAGTCATCAGCGTGTAATTGGGAGATTAAAAAGATCTCGGTCATAATCAAAAAGAGTTAATTAATAATTATACATGAAAAAGTACAACAATCAAGATTGCGTGAAAATAAAATAAAAGCAATAGAATATCTAGTTTTATATCGACTTTACATTCTTGTATTACTTTTCTAGATGATTTATTTGAATTTTTTAACAAGCAGCGATTCTACGTTAAATTAATGCTTGCTGGTTGAGAAGCTCGAACGAACGAAAATTTAGCTCCGGGCACTATAACGTTTAAACCTACATGAGATCAGCATAAAGTATCGTAAGTCGATAATACGTCGAGCTAATCTCCTTTCGTTTCCTTCACAGTACAATGAAGCCTAATTGACCGGAAGACGTCAATGCGCCGCCGCGTTTCCGAACGTTCGTCGATCTCTCACCGAATATTTGCCTCCTCGTCCATTCCGGTCGACACTCCTTAAGTCGCGTTAGCGCCGCACACCGGATCGCTGCATAATGTCCCGCAGTGAAAAGTTTTCCTGTTAAGGAAACGTCTCGGTCGTTGAATTAATCAATACATTTGAAACGCGCAGACTCGTGCGCGCCGGAGTTTCGGCGTATTTTAATGAGTCTCTTTCGGACGCGAGCGCAAGACAGCTGATGGATCTTTAATTAACTGACATATCACATTAAGACACTTCGCTGTCAAGAGTCGCTACTGCGCACAATCCACACTATTTTATCGGACAAATTACTAATGCATTGATGAAGATATTATTTTGGTCGCAGATACAGGAAACAAATTGACAAAGATGTCAACTGCTCTAATGACGAAATATCGAGTTAACATTATAAATTAAATAATTAATTAATACGGATTAAATCTAAAGAATATAAATAAGTGACGATCCATCATATGTTTCAAATAATTTCTTCAAAATCCGAACACATTCGAATCCGAAATATACCGCTGTAACTTAAATCAATGAGAGAGTCAGTATCCTTTCGTTGGATATTCATTTCCAATGTGGAACACAATTCCGTAGGAAACAATTGCACGTCGAGTTTCGCAAATTAACATCCATCTTCCGATATTTCGACGGGCGGTCATTGTTGTTGCTGCGCGAATGAATAGTTAATTTTTTGACTGCGCCGCGGCACATAAAGTGGGGCAGTGTGTACCGATCTGTCAGTGTGTCGATATTTCAACGATATATACATTATTCCCCGAACCGGTCCGGCGCGCATGGCGAACGCCGTCTCACGTGTCGATCGATGCGCCAGTCTGATGCGGTCGATGAAAGGTCGGATTTCCATATGCGCCAGACTACTACGTGCACTCGTATTTCGTCGTCCCCGCAGCGGTCCCGCGCGCAAGGCGCAGCGGTCGGCATTGCACGCATCGCCGTCGGTTATTGCATCGCAGTCAATATCAATCGACAGTGTTTCAACATTAATCGCCACCGTGCCCGCTGTTTCGGCGGTTTCTGGAATATTATTTTAAAGTAGCGAAAACACACACGGGACACATGGAGATCCTGCGCATATATGACGTTCGCCTAATGAAAATGCATTTCACGCACGGGAAGAGATTATTTAAAGGAAAACGATCGACATCGGAGCCACGTAGGCAAATAGATACCAAAGTAATGAATATTACGCTGAAGCTGTACGATATTGGAGTCGCGCGAATGTGAAGTAATGACACACACGTCGCGATATTGAGGCAAAAACAGCGTAGCGAAAAGAGGAATGGAGATTTATTCGGTCGGATGTCCTGCATAGTAACGTAATTCGCAATCCAGCCAACAATTGCAAAAACAATTATAATTTTAACGATTGCAGTTCAGGACTGTAAAAAGTGAAAGCGCACAGTATTGATCGGAGTCGGCGTATTCGCTTTTACTCCGTGCGTTAATGTCGCGCGTTTCCTCACCGAGGCAATCTAGGCATGTACAATTATTCTCGGACAAGAGCCATCCGAAGTACACGTCGACAGCGGCAGGATCGAATTGCTCGTTTCCATTGGCCCGCTCGTCCTGTCATTCGACGCCGCAGGGCCGTCAAGGGCGGATACCCCGGCGTCCTGCAGTGATGTTACACCGGAGTGCATCAGGCGCAAAGTGCACTCCGCTTCCCGACTATCCGAGTATTTGCCTGTACAAATAATCCTTCCGCAGAATATTACTCCAATAAATATCTCTAATGTCTTCTTCCTCGCACTGGCGATAATTTCATTCGCCAATTCGATAATGACCGATGTAATGGCGACAGAGATTTATCGTCCATTGTTTTACGCGATTCTTATTTTATCTTACTGATGTAGGTGAGGGATAAAATTTAAAAAGAACTTTCCAAATTCTATATCTGTACTTTAAATATATAATTTATATTTATATTTCGTGAATATATGAAATAATTTCAGGAATCATTCATTATTATAACAGATAATTTGACGTATACATATATACTTATAATATCTGCAGAACAGTTTTGTCTTCTATTTCTTATCACTGCAAATTTCTATTGCATAGAAATCTGGACAATATATAGCCGATGAATTCTAATAAAATTCTCTCTGTTATTAAAATAAAAAGTTATATATGCTATCTAAAAGAACTTTTGAAACATTCAGGTTTCTTCGATGTTTTCTCAGCTATTTCTTCAATTATTCCACGTAGCCTTACCCGTACCTAAATAATTTTACGAGACATTTTGTGATTATTCCATCACATGCGGGAGATGCAGTGTGCTCTCCGCACTCGTAACAATGCATCGTTTGATTTCGGGGATGATTCGCGCACGGAGCGTGTACGAGGAATTTTCAAGTCGGGCCCGCTTCGCCATCCAGCCAGCGATGGTGCGCGCAATTTCTATAGACCGTTAATGTGAGGGACCCAGCGGTAGTTGCTGACGCCGTTGTAGAACACGTTGTGTTTCGTCGTTGCCGAATAGTGGTGTACGGGCGCACCGTGTACAACGCGTATACATCTCGGTTCGGGATGTCCCGCGAATTGCGTTTCCGTGCTGCAACCACGTGCAAGCACGGGACCCTACGGTCGACGGTGCGTTTTATGGCCGTGCGCATAGTGCCGCGATGGGCCACGAGAAACCGGAAATGGGTCAGAGCTGAACGGCGCATTGATTCCTACGATTTCGCCCGCTGCTTTATTACCACGCGCGAACTGCGGCGGGAGTGGTCGTTAATGTGCGGTGTAAGCGAAAAAAAGGCCTCGTTTTTCCTTCCCCTCTTTCCTTCTTCCTCTTTCACAATACGCGATACGTTTATTTTGTTCCGAGCGCGGAAACGGGTGGCCGCGCTGTTTTTCTCGAACAATGAAGCAATATTTGGTGCCGCGGAAATGGAAATATATTTAATAACTGATACGGAGAGAGAGACGCACGCGTTACGGCTGTGGTGGTTCGGACATGCGGTTTGTTTTGTCCGATGTGGATTACGCGTTGATGGAATATTATCGATACGCTGGGATTTTGAACGTGCGTGCGTACCGTAAAATTTTATGCATCAAGCATTGTTATTCATAACTCGAATTTTTAGTCGGAGATTCCGTTAAGTATGAAAATCATAATTTCAATTAAGAATGAAAGACATTTGTTCTTCAACCCATTCTCGAGATTATATAAAAGAACAAACTCTAAGGTAATATTAAGATAAAAAGAAAGTTAAAACAAAAAATTGAAGTATTAAATTTTTAATATATATCGAACATACAAAAATAATTATAAAATTATAAAAATAATTATAGAATTATTAGAAAAATTTCATTTCTATATATTTGAAATGTATCTGGTACATAATAATTTCTATGATAAATTTCTAGATATTAACATCAATGCATCGCAATAGAAATCATTAATAAAACTTTAGAGGGGGCAAATCGCATGTTGTGTACCACCGGGTTTTAATTATCCGTGCTGTCTTTCCGGCGAAGTTAATGTTGATCGAGAGAAACGTTTCCATTCCTGCCATTTGTCTCGCTGCCTCACGTCTTCCCGCGGGAAAACGTCCGCGTGCGGGACGTGCCAGCGATTTGTGTATTTTGACGAGTTTCGGGCTCGTCAGAACCGGATGTCTCTACTCCGGAGACCCGAGAGGCGCAACCAGCTGTCTCTGGTTTTGGCTCCCTTCGACACCCGCCGCCACTCCGAGCCCTCTTCGAAACGCATCGTTACAAATGCAAATAGCATCTCATACGCGTTTTTTTCCGCTTTACGCCGCTACGAGTAGGGGAACGCGTTCCAGTCGGGAAGGATTATTAGCATAGAAAAGTTAAATGAAATTTACGTGCGCGCGTTCATCGCATTGTATCACTGGAATATATGCAAACATAATAACAGCCGAATTGCCGATTTGCAATAATTCAAAGAGATTTTTTCAGAGATTTTTTAATTGATAATGATATGTCGCTCACAATACAAAGTAGATTCGTTAATTCGTTTCGAAAGCTGTAGATATTGAACTCTTTTATTTCTATCCAATCGTTAAACATATTGAGTGTAATTTAAAATATTTATATATTAGTCTAAAAGAATAAAAAAAATAAAGTATTTAAAATATTAATTTTATTTGAAATATTACACAATGTTACAAAGCACATTACATTTATTGCGTTTTTATTTTAAATAAAAATAAGATTAGAAAAGTCTTTCAAAAGCATTGGAAAAGCATTTGCGTGTTTATAAAAGTCAATTGCTAACGGTTAAGAAAAAAGCAAAACTATTTATGGGATTTATCTTATTTCCCCGTTTAACTCTGGATATATATATATATGTAGAAAATACCGGAGTTCCTTCGCTCGCCTTTTTTAACATTTCTGACATATTATTATTTTCTCCACGCGCGCTTAATAAATCCCCCGCTGAGATTTTATGAAAACATCGTAATATACAGACGGAGATGCCGGTGTTTCTCGCTTTGCCGAATTCTGCCTTCCCATCTCGTGCTGCGAAAAATACCGGCGCTGAATCATTTTACCTTACTTTCGATTCGGTAGGGAGAAAAGGAGACGAATGTACATTCGCACGCGCGACAAAAAGGAAAAGAAAAGGGGGAGAAGAAATGAGAGAAAGAAAAGAGAAAAACGTCAACGAACCGGTGTCGGTGGCGCCTGCGCGAACGTACACCGCCGAGTGTTCTCTCACGGCGTGGCGCCGCGACGCCAGGCGTCGTCAGTAGCGCGGCGTGCGCCGTCATACTCGCACGTTACTCTTCATCGAGCCGCGCGTGCACATGCAGTGCGCGTAGCCGCACGTTCTTGCCTAGATAGCTCATCTAATCTCTCTTTCCTTTTTTTCCGTCAGATGTTGCGAACGTACTTAAAAAAAAACTGTATAAAATAAAATTCGCGATCGATCGCCAAATCGAAACGTGAAAACTTCGGCTTTTACAATTGCAAAATAACAATAGAAATAACATATTGATTCCAGCAAATATTAATGAATGGAGTGATGAGGAGACTGTCTGATATTGGATAATCAATTACGCGCATTTCGGATTAAATCGGAGCATATTTTTTGTAATAATTTTTTAATTGAGTTTAATTATGAAAACAACGCTGAATACATGATTATCGGTGTCTATACCGAGAATATATCGGCGATGAATGAGTGTGTTAAGTTCACCATTGCGTAACTTTATCGAGGAAAGACGTAGTGGAAGTATATGAAGATTTGTCACCAGGATGACCTGAAAGTCACAGCTAGAAGAAATGATCGACGACGAGAGACGTATATCAGAGAGTGAAAAAAATGAACTATCAAATTGTATGACTTTTGAAGCTCATAATCCTTGAAACTTGTTAGGCAAAGAACTGTTGATGGAAACGTGTTTTCTCTCTCATCTATTCTATGCATACAAATAATATTAAAAACATTAAAATCGTGCGAAGTAGCGGCGATGTAACTCATGAGAACGCTTGGAGAACGTTTTCGACCTACCATCGACGTCGTTACTCTCCGACCTGGTGTGCAACACGGTATTCAATACGCGAAACGTGCATTCGCGGCTCTCGTGCCGGAATAAATCGCGATAAATCGCCGGTTCGTGCGTGCGAGCTGCGGTGAAGCACGTGTCACACTTCTACGGCAATTTCGGATCGATGTCGAATCGTATTCGCATGTTCTCGAATTATTACCAGTTTATAACTACTTTCGCTATCATGGTGCATTTCGTGCTTGCCGATTAGAACATTTACTTTCCTGTTGCACGTTACATACATACCAGTTATGATTTAATAAATCGATCGGGTCTGTCAAGACACACCCTCGAGTAGAATTTTATACAATATATTCAAACTTTTCGATGTTTATCGATATTACTTGTAAGATATCAAACAAATCAAGTAATATCACTCATCGTAATCGTAAATCGTTAGGATAATCATTTGAATGCCTGTAATATCCGATTATCGTGAGAATTACGCTTTCTATTGCGTCAAGTTATGACTGTTAGAACTTTGAGAACTCTAGATGGTCTGCGTCGTTGATCGACATCGTCGGCGAACTGTGAAAGTGTCGTAAGAAAATTGTGAACTTCCAGAGTATACTTCCGAAAAGGTTGAAAATCTCAATCGAAGTAGAAGATTTCTGGAATTGGCGGAACGACATGGCGACTGGCCATGAAGGCAAGGAATCCCCCAGGTATTGCTTTCGATAAATACAAATACCATACAAATAACCTGCAAAAATATTCTAACATATTGAATATGTGTTCACGTTAAAGCGCAAGAGAAAATAATTGTGAATAATTCAATTATTTATTTACTTCAATAATAAATAATGGATTCTTTTGAAGTCGATTTTTCCTTTTCGAAAAATTTTGAAAAAAAAGCGTTTGTTGTACGCATAATGAAACGCATAATAAAACTGCAAATAAGACTACAATTCATCAGCGTTTAATAAAGCTTTCGGAATTTATAATTAACGAAATTCTTCGGCTTAATGTAATAATAGCCTCATTAGCACAATATGCGATTAATACTTAGCTATAGATGCAGATAATTAAATCCCAACTGGTATCTCATTATCTCTCGTGCAAGTCTCTCGCGTCCATGTCTCCCTATGTCAACGAATTCAACACGGGGAAATCGAGGGAAGAAAAACTGTATTTACAACGCGTATCGATAACCCGTGCAAATGCGTCGAGGAATCCTTTTACCGATACGTCGGAGTTAAATCCCGAAGAGAGATTTTTTTTATCTACTCATGACGGTAATCGCGGCACGTATCGCGACATTACGACGCGCTCCATGTTCGTCGGGGCGTCTATGAACGTGACTGACCATCATGCGCTCGCAGCAGCAGTTGTACGCGTCACTCTGCTGTCGAGCGGTACGTGCGCGTTCGCCCAATGTGCGGAGCGTAAAATCGCAACTAAAGCTTGAAACGCGCGACAGCGCAATGTACAATGAATAATCAAAATCCTAGGAGCGAGTATGTGATAAAATTGCAATTTTAGCCAAGTGAAAAGGAGAAACTCATGTGAAATAATTATTTTTTTTTTCAAGGATTGGAGTATAAATTCAAAGTAGATATCGATCCTACTTACAGAAAAATAAGAAATTTTTGTAGGCGCGTGACTGTAGACTTTTTGTCTAAATTTTATATTACAATATTTTAAATAATGTGATATAGAGAAAAACTCGTGCGTACAAAAATTTCTTATTTTTCTGTAAGTAGGATCGATATATACTATTCTTTTTCTCTTTATCTCTCATTTTTTTCGGCGTGTACGTGTATATAATAATTATCCGATTCTGGTAAATAAAAAATTTTTTATTTACCATATTATGATACGTATACAAGCGTATAATATTGCGTATCCTTTGTATCATTTGTGAAGAGCAACAAGCTGTTGGATTTCCGAAGCCAGAGTGAAACAGACATCGTAGATAGAGCGTATGCATTTCTCGTGATACCGTTGAAAATCGAACGAAACAGAACGAAAGTAATCATGAAGACTAGGCTTGACAAACACGAGCGGAGACATAGCATTTCATTATCCGGCAACAATGATATGACGAAGAATGCCAAAGAAAAGGACCATTGCGATTTTTCCATCGATGGCGACCTCCGGCCTCCCATGTCCTCGTCTTTACTTATTATGATCCCGCGTCGTTTTTCTCGAAGCGCACTCCCCTTTCCACCCCTTCGCCACCCAATATTCCGGATATTATATGAACCGCGACGGTCGATCATCTCTCTCCTTCTTTCTCGCTTTTTCTCGTCCGTTTATTACGAAACTCGCTTTCAGCGGAAGGTGAAGGATGGCGAGAGGAAAAAGGGCGGGTGGGAGAAGGCGGTGGAAAACGTCGGACGTGTGCCTGCGAGGCATTGTCATTTTCATCGGCTCGCAGCTTTCCCGCGGCTTTTCCTTCTTCTGTCCCGTCGTTCCTTGCCGTCGTCTCCTTCCATTGCTGTACGAAAAGCCAGCGGCAATGAAAATACGTTGCTCTTTATTCGCCGCAGAGCATACGCTGGTTGCTCGTCTGGATGGTTTCGGTTGTTCGATATATCGGTGGACACGCTCGCAAAAGATGATCGCAGATCCGACTGAATTATCAAACCCTTTATTGAAAATTTACATGTAAAATAATATTCATCTGTACTGTGTCATAATGTAGATAATATTATATACGTTGTTATTCAGTCAAACTGAAAGGCCAAGTTTATTAATATTAGTTAATATTAATTAGCGTCTGGTTTAAAATGTTAATTAAATTTCGAGTCCATTACGTGTTATACATATCTGATGAAGTCTGATGATATACATACTATTTTTCTTGAAGAAAGCTAATGTCTGAAACAAATAATGTATCAAAGTTTTTTATAATAGTCTGATTTAATTAAACTTGATTGAATTAAACACTATCTCGTATTCTTCACATATGTTAAATATTATCTATTTTATTACAATTTTGTACTTCTCCAGACTTTAATTAATTTTCTTTTGAATATATTAAATTTATTTCTTGCCGAACAATGTTCTGGGAATTAATAGCGTAGTTGTAACAGTATCACATTGGCATGGAAATGGAATGATGGCTTATCCCGCATTTTCAATTTCGCAAATTAATTCAATCTGGCAAGTATTCACGCATCTCCTGTTATTCAGCAGGATGAACTAACGGCGAACCCGCGGAGTGCGGTTTAACTTCGTGATTGTACGACGAAATAAGCATCGAATTTCCAATCGAGAATTCACCCAAAGAAGAGTGGCGGGTTCACGAAGTTGGCAAAATTTCATAAAGACGAGATGTTAACTTTTCCGCGGGATTTTACAGCCCGTCGTGGTCACATCGCGTAATACGCATTTCGTCGAGAGTCTTTTCGACAGCGGTTTACGACTAACGAACGATTCTTCGCTATAGAAAGGAAAGTGTCTCGTCAGCGTCGGTCTGAAAAGACGAGGAAAAGCTTGGCGGGGAGGCTTCGCTGCTGGGAAAATTACGCTGCGGGATTTCGCGTGCGGCGAAAGGAGACGGACTGCTGTAATTTGTTTTCGGTCTCCTTTGGCTGCTCCTCGTTTCTCTTTTTTTTTCTTCCTTGCATGCATTTTCAGCGACCGGAAGGGGAATAAGTCCCCCCGGATTGTGGATGAATCTTCAAGGAGGTCTATTGATTAATATTTCCCGCGGCTGGAATTGTTTAATTTTTGAATATATGCACGATAATTAAATCTGTAACTTCTTTGTAAGGAAAGAAGCGAGAAAGAGAGAGAGAGAGAGAGAGAGAGAGAATGCAGGTGCTAGTATTGAAAACTTTTACTATTTTTATTATTTTTAAGAATTGTGTGTTTCATGAGATATGCGATCTGAGAGATTTAACTTTCCTATCTTTATTTGCATATGAAAATTATTAATATTTCAATTTTAAAGCTTGTTTATTTAATTTAAATTTTTTTATATATATGTAAAGACTCTGAGAGAGTTTCAAAAAACTTTCATTTGTATAAAATTTATTAACTCTGCAGTGATTTTGCTAAAAACTGATACGATTTCATTTCATTTCAAAGCTGTCTAGATAACCGAAGTCACATAACTTTTCTCGCAATGATTATGTCTCGCATAAACCACGGCGGGTGTATCTGGTTGTGGCTTATGTCACATAAATTAATCCGCGCGTTGTTCTATCAACCACGAACGCCATGCGACGATATTCATGGGATTATGGGTGGTTCCCAGTCACGCTAAAGACCGAATAAAGTGTCTTCGGAAGTCATACACTTTAATGAATTACTTTTCGCTTCCTGGTCGATGTAGGAGGTAGTTCCGTGAAGAGAACGGCGGTACTCTCGCGGCTGCCTCGCAGCTCTTCGAAGTCCATCGCCCGTCTCCTTGGAAATTAGTTCGAGCATCGCAGGAAGAGCTGCGCACGGCTGAGGAGAGTAGTTAACCGGAGGTGAACCAACGCGAACTAAACTCGCACATAATGACGGCAGATTGAAAAAGTTTCCACAGTCGGCCGTCGGCATCGGGTATTTTCTTTCTTGCCAGCGGCGAGTCGCGGCTTATCCGGCTTAAACGGAAGTGAGATACGCACGATTATGGTCTCTATTATTGAAAGAAACGAGCCCGAGTGGAGGCACAAACGTATGCGACCGCGCCGCACTCGTAAACTACCCGGCTCCGCCATGCGATGTCCGGCAGATTAAGAAAAGAAATCATGAACGACGATTCGTGCGCGTGCGTACGGTAATACACGCGACTCGTACCGGGAAATAATTCTGAGCGAGTATATACAGGGTGTTGCAGGATTACCGGCTTCTAATAAGTAAATAATAGTTTTTAACGATAAATTCAATCTGCGTCTTTTCTTAGTTGAAACTTCATCGGGATTCATTATCTGCCGCGAGGTTTTAATTTTGCAGGAATAAAAACTTTGAAGATTAAGTTTCTTAATCTGCCCCCTGGTGATTAAGTTTGAAAGGGTGTCAGGTCATTTCCCGACACTTTGTACATTGTCATCGGTGACGATTAGCGTGATTGTCCGCAAATACCACGCACAGTGGTGTCCGTGAGTGCGGTAATTGGTACTCGTTTACCATGCTTATCTCTGTACTTAGCGCGGGACCGGCGATACGGACAATTCATTTCTACGCAAATGAAAGTAAGGTATTAAGGCCGTATTTCTCATGGAATGTACTACGGTTCGCATGCTAATTCGACTTTCTCACACAGTGAATTTAGAGTCGCGCGGACGTGCGGCGATACGCTAACAGATTCGGCGATTAAACCCACCGACGACCGCACGCGACTTTAGTCGCGTGATAGTCATTTAATTCACCTTTTTTTACGGAAGTAGCCTGAACGTAAATTGGAATAAACGCGAAAGAAAGAGAGCGGGATAAGCGGCAATGTTGGGTCAACTTTAATTAATGATGGAATTTGATCTCTAATCAAATGTTTTGAATATGTTATTCTCTCGAAGTTTAATATAATTGATTCTCATTACAACTTTAACATATCTTATGCAAATTTATATCACGCACATTCGATCCTTCGTAAATAAATATTACATACACCACGTTAAAGACTAATGAAGCGAGACGAAGAGACGAGAAGTTAATTACAGGCTCTCCTCTTACTCATCATTTTTTTCACGTGCACGGATTCATCCGGTGACGACGAATCGGTGGCAAATAACAGAGAGACCGTCAGGCAAAAGAGAAGGTGCAAAAAGGTGGAAAGGGACGAGAGAGAAGTACCAGCAAAGGTAAAGCCCTTCGGCAAGATATACCGATGGTCGAGCGCGGCAGCAAGAAGAGAGATGAAGAGCGTGAAAGAGCTTTTCTTACCCGAACCCGCTTTCCCTCCTGGAAATCACCTTTAGAAGCCAATCGAGCCATTCAGGGTAAACCCGTGGACCAGCGATTACGGATTTATTTATCGGTCCTATTGTCCTCTTTCCCCCTTTTCTCCTTGTCTCCCGGCATGCCCGCCGTCGATCTCATGTTGGAAAACCTTTCTTTTCCATCCGCGACATATTACCCTTCACCTTCGGCCGGTCTTACGATGCCTTTCTATCCGCGTCGGTTTTCGAGTCTCGGGCAATTTGTCAATTCCTGGCGTCTCGGCGTTATCTTAAATCAATGTTGCCTTTTCTCCAGGCAACTCGCGCACGGTTAGCACCGCAGCGAAGATTTCCGTTCGTTGATGGTCTCGCAAAATTATTTTTCGTGAAAATTTCGTGCGCATGTATGTGTACTTCGAAGCTCGAATGTATGAAGGCTCGTATGTATGTACATGTAAAATGATATAAGTTAAAATATTTTCGGAATTATTGATAGTAGTATTTAAAAAAAAAAGAAACAAAGTACTGTGATCAGGTCATTTAATTGCAGCGCCACTCAATAATGGAATTAATATTAATGGTCTTTGGAACAAATGTACATTACGCTGTCGCTTCAATATCCGCCGTATTATTGGCAACAATATCGGCATATAAAACGATTGGCCAATAAATGCCGCGTGAATATAGCATGCGTATTTTGTTAAATGCATACGTGAATCAAGCAGTTGTATCCTCATGTCGATTTAACGGCGACATCACGGGCTTCATGAATATTTTAGTAAGCGATTTTCGGAAGCTCATCTTGATGTATTGTAATATCCGCGTTTTCGGATACCTCGCAGCAATGTACAAGGTCGAGTGCGTTCACCTTATTGTATTCAACAACGCGAGTGCGGATATGCATGGGAATCCCGCCTGTTAACCGACTACCGCAAGTAGTTACCATAGTTATCAGGTCGTCCAACCTGCGGGGCACGAACTTTTGTTTCATGCGATGCACGCTCGGAGTATTAGACTGAAAAATACTACCTGCAGTTTTATTCCGAGATCTTCGCCATTTTCGTGTTTTATGAAAAGAAAGTAATGACGTCTATTTTACAGTAACAAGAATTAATAATTTGAAAAGAAACAATTCCAACGTGATTATAACAACTTTTAGAGGAATCCTTTAGATAAGATTATTCTTTTTATTCCCTGTCTCTACAATTCTGATCATTTTTTTAATCGAGCTTGAAAAAATTCTATAATAAGATTTGTTGTAACTTTCTAAAAAATACTTAAGCAAAGTAAAAACCAAAGTCTCCTACTACTTTCTCGTAATATCTTTCCTTTTGAGTAATTTATTATTCGTTCTATCCTTACATTGCATAGAAAATTTCCTAAAAGTATGTATAATTCAAGAATAGCTTTTTTGCAGGTAAAGTTGTTGAAAAAAGTCTGAAAAATTTTGCCTGCAAGTCTCATAATTATCCATCATGAAGATCCGACTCGATATGTACTCGATTAAATGTCTCATTCTGAGAATTCTACGGATTAGCATAAAAGCCAAACTTTTCATGCAGAAAGCAGCGGGAAATGTAATTGAAAAAAAAAAATTCTCCATATTCGGTATGCAACATAATCGGCGCGTGTACATCGATCACATGGAAGTCAATTCGAAATACGACCGTGGTGGTGGCGCGTGTACGAATCGAGAAGCGTGGATAAGTCCGCTGAAACGACCAATGGCTTTTTTTCGGCAGAGTTTTACCTCCGCGCCGCCGCGGAAAGCCGATATTTCGCAAAAACACGTCTGCGGGATATTTCTTCGCTCCCGCGACTCGGTGGCCACAATGCGCAAGAGCGACGGTGGGATGAGCGAAAAAACGTTTCACGCAAGCGATCGCTCGACGTTCATTTCCGCACATCCCCTGTCTCTAAATCTCCTTCTATCCGCTTAACCATCCGCTGGACCGAGACTGTACCGAGGATGATGGTCAGATCTACGCGAGATCGTCTTAAAGAGATCGACGTGCGCGCTATATTGTGTCGAATTTCGCAAGGAATTAACATTACTGATGCATTACGGAAGGCAGAATCATCGATTTCAGGAACTTTACAAAATTTAACGTGCAAAAAATCTTATTATATAAAACTTATGTAATTATACATATACGTATATATTATATATGAAATATATATATAATTATTACATATTATATACATATACATATGTATATGTAAATAATAAAAAATAAGAACTATATATAAATGTATATGTAGTTTTTATAATTATATGTGCAATCATATTTTACAAAAAACATGATTTCGCAGTAATCCATTTTCATATCGCGCATTATACGTTAGGTTGGCGAATTTATGAGAATGAACAGGTGATTTTACGAGGCGCACATGAATGTAATACGATGCTTTTATACGAGAGCATATAGCTGGCAGCTGATTTCGCAACAGCGGCGCGATACGATAACGTCTGAAATTTATTTACGTTGGCTAGCGCGCTCGATTTTGTTCGTTTTCACGGCGGACGGAGGATTTTGTAACCGTATAGATTTTTTCATTCCGCGCGTTGACAAAATATCTTCACGTAATACGATGAATTTAACGCGTTGCCGAGGCAGACGTGTCGATTGAATGTTAGTATCGCTCGCTGCTGTTGTTCTCGCGTCTTCTCGCGAGCAATTCACATAATCTCGTAACGTTGATCCCCGCAGCTTAGTTACGACATCGTAACGTAATGTCAGCCATAAATTTTTCGTCAGGAATTCACTATTGCGCTTCATTCAGTCGGCTTAATTAGCGCCGTTACAACCCAAGAATAACAATGGCGGAAGACACCGGGAAAAAACTCCTGGACGGAACTTTCTTAATTATGCTAGCGTGCGTAGGGCTGTCGGATAAACTCGCCCTGTAACTCCCGCGATTCCACCTGCACCCTTTCTTCTCCCCTCGTCCTTTTTCCTCATTCCATCGGCACCGTCGCCGACGACGTCTCTGTTCCGTTTCTCTCGTCTCACCTCGGCAAGCGATTCCACCTCTACGTGACGTGCACGCTGAACGTCCGACATTCGTCGCTCGATATATACCCTTAGGATCCGCGTTCGCATCCCCCTTGCACGCACCAGGACCTTCCGGCCCAGGACGCGCCCGTCTCTTCCTTTGAACCATTGTTTTATCTGCCTCCCCTTCTCTCCCTTCGACCCTTCTTACCGCGGTTGAGACCGCCGATCCCTCCGTCCACGTCGCACTTGTACCTTTCCCTCCCTTCCATCCCTCCCGATATGGAAATAAAATCAATACCATTGTTTCGCGGTTTGCACCGTGAAATTGGGTCGTATTTTATTTCCGCCATCAAGACACGCACGATCACGACGTCGACGACGACGGTGCCACCCTTGTAGGCACTCCTGCAGGAGAGTGTACACTCTGATTTATTGATCGCTGATACGCCGATCTTATGCTCCTGTGTTTTTCTCTACTTCTTGCTTGCCATATTTCTTTACACCCTTTCCTCATAGCTTGAGAGATCTGCGGCTTAGCGCATTCCTAGATGCTTCGCATCACGTTCGGGAAGATAGCGATGGGTATAAGTTTGTCTAGAGGTGACGTTAAACGAAAGTTGACAAATTTCAATCAGTATGTAAAATCTTAGAAAAACTAAAAAAAAACTTGCGTTACATTTTTATAAAAATTAATTTTTGGGTACATTGTCCTGTTTAACGTGACGCGAGATTTAAAGCGATTTAGACGATATATTGAGGCGAAAATACAAACGCGGCAGACATAATTTACCAGAAATCGATTGTGACAGATGATACTTCACTGATTCTTCGATGAAGTACACGAACTTTCGCTGTACATCACACGAAGCGAATAAAACGACTGTCAACGTAACAATGTGAATATACTTGCGAGAACATTAAAAGACACAGGAAATGAAACGAGTGATGCCATAAGAATTATAATCGCGAGGATAGAACCCAAGGCGCTTTGCGTCACTGACATCTACTTGAGCAGTGTCTATAGTCTGAATTATGTAAGCACGCGAGTAGGTCGAGATGTAGCCAAGTCGACAGAATTGCGTAAAAGTATTGTCGATTTGTCGGATATAACTATGAGGGCAAATCGATAAAGCAGTTCTGCATACAACATCTGGGATTGCATCATTTAACTGCAGATATAAACGAATTTTCATGTCTATCAATCATCCCTGTTTATCCCGAATAATATGAATAATATTTAATACCAACGTGTCAGCATTAAGTGTCGCGAAAATATTTCCACTCTGCGAATAATTAATCCACCTTTAGCTTAACAACTCACAGTTTGTCACGGCTTGCGTATATGAAACTTGTCCGCATAAAAAATCAGTATTATCAGATATGTCATAAATAAACTGCATGAGACAACCCTCCCCCTCTCTCCCCCTCGTCGCTCCCGTCGCGCCACATCGCTGTTTTATAACCGGTCTCGAGAGCCCCGACGGATGCTCCGAGGTACACTTTACGAAGAATCTACTCCGAGATCGACGTATCTTCCCTTAAATCGCGGTGGCGGTGCCTCCTCCGGCAAAATGAGATGCACTTGTATGTACGTGTACGCGCGTCCCGCGGTGTGCCACGAGGTGTGTATTAAAACAAAGAGGCGAAGGAGAGGAACGTGAGTGCACTCCCTGACGTGTCTGTACCTATTACGTTACGTCAAACCCGACGCATCCATCATACAGTCGACGTTCAGACGTTCCCGGACGTACGACACACTCTTCTGTGTGGACGCATACACATGGTAAGACACGACGATGTACATACGTACAGATACAGTGACGAGAACAGTCGGAGCGTACAAGCACGTGCGCTCTCGCTCCAGAACATCCCGGGTTGTCTCTAGGGATGGCCGTGTGGCATCAGCCGCGAGACTGACGTGACCTCCAGGATGACACGTTGCCTTGACACTTTCAGAAATATGCGCGAGAAGATATCTTTCTTCTTGGTGATTTCGACCTGGATGTCGGACCAAAAGACATCTGTACTCCTTTTTCACCGACGTATAAAAAATATCGCAGTCCCATTTCGTTTCATATATAATAAATGATGTGGCTTCTAAGATCCGATTTGACTTCGCGATCTTTAATCCCATATTAATACCATTTGATTGAAAAAATGATCTTTCAAAAGAGCATTTCATTTTGTTCGTATTTCTGTCTTTAACTTAATGTGTCTGCATTTTAAGCATTTTTTCACTTATTTAATACTCAGAGTTAATAATAGTGTTTTAATGGAATAATATTGATAATAAATAAATAACAATTTAATAATAATTTAATACTAAATATGTAAATTTTGTACAATTTGCGAAAGCTAAAATTCAAGTTCACACAGCGGAATATATACAAGACGTTTTGTAGCTTTCGTTTGATTGTGCTAACTTTAAAGTAACATATGTGCTCGCATTAATCAACACTTCTACGACGATAACAGATCACACAAGCTATTTTTTGGTTAGGCAATTAACACCCACATGTGACAACGTCGGTCGGCACACGACTAACATGCTTTCGTCGCGATTAGCGCGGGAGAATTCATGTTTTACTATTTTCGATGTGTATTCTCATCCCTTTGAGAAATGAATTACGGGCCCATGACGGCAAGGCGTTAATCAATAATTTTAATTTGAGGTCTGTAAAAGATCTCCGTCGTAATGCATGATTTAAAACACGCAGTGAGAGAAATGAGGAGCCGCTGGGTTATGCAGGACGCCTTCGAAGATATTTTAATTGTAGAGAATTTACTGTCGTCACGTGCGGAGCGCGATCCATGATGGACCTTTGATCTTCGAGGCGGCACTGAAACTCCCAATGAATGTTTCATGGATTCTTCAGGCGCGACTTTTCGATAGTAAAAGTTTGATTAACAAAAATCTCACCGGATTTAAAACCGAAGCTCATAGACTTATGAATCTTTATAATTATATAAGTCATTTTTACATTCTTTTTTTCGATGCTTTTGTTTTATTATAATTTTAGTTACGATTCTAAAATGAGACTATTATATTTCACGTGCACACTTGGTTTAACGATTATGTAGGTACACAATGACTTCATGAATTTTATTTATCTGGCTTTAGAAAAATTGCGCATGTAATGCTCGTGAATACGTTTGATAGCTCACTGAAAGCAAGACATGAGTATTATCGGCGGAGCCATAGTTCATTAATTAACGTTCATTTCAGCGAAGCGACCTGTTTTTTTTATCTGACATGCAACAACGATGTAGTGACAAATAATGGCTTTTTTCTCTACAAATGAGGCATGCCGTTGCCCTTTGGAGCATGACTTGCCGTTACCGGCGAGCACTTCGAAACACTTCGATTAAAAATAAACTATCGGACAGCTCGTACGTGTCGCGACTATCTTCACAAAAGAGAAGATACGCGTTCAGCCTTCTTTTTTCTGCACTCTCTTTAATCTCGCCACTACACCGGACGAAATAAATAATCACGATGTTAAACGTTAAAACGGAGAGCAAGTTGATAAATGTTTATAATAAGTGACGTAATAAATCTTTCTTTGCTCATACGAGCGATTTTTTTTCTAGTTGACAGCGAATATTAGCGAAACGATACAACGTTATACATTTTTATGAGATTCACATACAATTATTCTTCAATCTATTCTGCATTTAGATAGCATGTTTATACCTTATTGATAGATTTAGTCTGTCTTTTATTCTCTTAAATTGTCATTATAACACTCCATTTGCAATTAGTTATTTGTTGAATATGGAACTTAGAAAAAAGTAGCATAGTCATATACGCACAATGATTCATATATGTTTCATATATGTTTCCTAAGCGTATCTAATGGTTTAGATAAGTTTATAAAATATAGCAAAAATCAACATGCACTAGGGAATGAAAAAACAATATTTCAATGTTTATCCAAATTTTCCGTAGCTGAATAATAAAATCGCAATAGTTACTACACGTCATACTACTGTTCCGTCTAAATTCCCATATGAATTCTCGTGTAGATTTTTTATTTCTCTGTGAAATAGCATGAGACAATTCGTTGATTTAGCTTGTGGGTTAATTACTGACGTGAACGGTGGAAGACAAAGAGAAAGATGGAGGAAATAAGATCCTCTTACGTCAGCCATTGCTCGTTTTCTTCGGTAGGATTATGGAGTAACAAGCGATCCTTTGTTGCTCGTTGTACGTCCAGCGAAGGGAGAGAAGTGTGATGATGGTGAGCACGTAAGGCTCGTCAAAACTTGACGAACACTTGGCCGCAAAGTTCCTCTTCCACAAGTTGCATATTGGTCTAGAGATGAGAGATTGTTGGCGAATGAGGCGGCGGAAATAGGAGCTTTGCGAAAAGTCAGACCTCTGTTCAGGCAAAGTTGCATCGGACGTCATCGCTCCAATTTTATACAGCACGAAACAAAAGTTATTATTATAACACTGAGTTCTATAGAGGAACGATGTTGCACAGCTCCCCTATATTTGTGCGTTTTAAAAAAATATTTTATTTCTTAAAAGCGCATTTAAATTTTAACGAGGTTTGAACTTAACTCTGCTTAGTTTCATTATTAAGAAAAATATGCTTAAAATTTATTTATTTATTTTATATATTAAAGATATGATATAGTATTTATGAGGTGGTATTTGTATGACAAGTATTATGAGAAATTCGAAGAGATCGTATTTAAATACGAGATGATTTATTGCATCCAATATAATCGTAAAGCCACGTTTGCTAAGCCGCCGAGCTAAGCGAAAAATCTGGGATTTAAATCTTGTCTGAAAGCTGCTTTCGTGTTGGGGTATTGCGATTGGGTAGAGTGCCTGTATATTCTCTATTGTACCAAAACTTAATTCTACCGTTGCTTTGTGTTCAAACGCGTTCTATACGCACTAGAATTGTGGTGCGCGTACTCGCGTAAGACTCTTGAAAACTTGGCTTAATATTGCTTGAGTGACGAGGGATTAGAGATAGCTGTGAGAAGCGGGAGGAGAGCAGGAGAGGAAAGGGGGAAAGTCGGAAACTTGCACCGAGGCGGAGTTGTGTACTCACAGCGGATTGCTTACCACGTCGGAAATGTTACACGCAGACTGACGCGAGACTGTTCTTACACCATAATTCGCCTCCTTCGCCACGATTTGGTTATTGCTTCGCGCTATACAGATATACGCAACTGCAATCGAGCATTCCAATAGTTTAAGATCCTCAAATAGTCGCGGATCTTGAAGATGTAGTTTGTTTGTAACAGTTCAGTTGCAGAGCAGTTCAGTTCAAATATAAAATTTATTGTTCATATTGTTACTAAATTGTTTGTTACCGAACAAGTTTGATTATTGAATAATTATTTTATGGGAAAGATTATTTTATAGAGAAAAATAATCTATATTTTATGCTTTAATATTCTGAGGAAGATTTATTTGTGTTTCTCTTAAAGAATTAGGAGGAAGATTTATTTATTTTTCTGTTAAAAGTCAACGTGCCTATTTCTTCTTGGAACATCACCTCTCCGTGTCGAGGGTATTACATGAGCATTAACATTTTTTAATCGGCCGTGGTGCGTTCCAGCAATGAATGTCGAAATGAATGAAAAGTCGGAAATTGCATGTTGAGCTTGCAGTTCCGCGCGAGTTTTGCGCGAGATGATTTTCCGTGGTCGGCGTGGTTTAGATCCGCGGGCGATACGGTCGCGATCGATCGCGGCGGCGCGGTTGTAAACTGCAAACTTAGTGTCAACGTAACGTAACCCAAAGCTCCGTCCGGCGAGAAGGCACCTGTCAGGCACTACCGGTATATATTAACGCCGGCGGGTGCGGTAGTAGCGGATGGCTCGGGGATCGGGGGTGGCTTTTGAAGTCGCATAGTTTCCTGCACCGGCACGCAGACGTTGCGTGTCCAGAAGACTCGACGTTGCCGATCGTACGAGGCCCGACGGTGGTTAACGGCGTCCCCGTGTGTGTATGTGTACGTGCTCACGTAACTATGCCCGGTTATCGTCACGTACGGTATTATGGGAATAGTTTGCAAATTAAGATCGCGTATGCGGTAGACGGTAGCGATCGCAATATTCGCTTGATACTTTCGATGCGCTCAAATCTCGAGTGACGCTAAGACTTTGGTGATGTGCCTCGTTTAACGTAACGAAACTTGCAATTTCGTTGAAATCTTTGCAATTATCGTGATTATAATATCTGAGAATAAAGAAAGCACAAATCGTAAGATAAGCGAAAAAAAAATCTGCACGTATTCATTTAATCTTCATATTAATCTTTTTTTCAGTCCTGAGTTTCCTCGACTCCTGAGCTTTTCTCTAAATTTCATCTTGTGTTGATTTCACTTGGCTGAGTTTTTATTTGTAGAAATAAGAGAGAATAAAGTAAGAAACGGATTTACGGTTCACTGAGGACATCTATCTTTCGTTACGTTTCTAAAGACTAGAGATAGAGACTACTGTAAACAAGCAGAAATGAAAAGACTCTTGAAATTACAACATACTTCGTTGTATGTATTTTGCTGTTGGGAAAAATTCTAAAAATGGACGAAAGAAGATTAAGGAACTGTGTCTCGCGATTATTTCTTTAGCCATAAAATCGACTTTCTTATTTTGCTTTTGATTATTATTAATAATGTGTAATATACGGATATTTAAATGAGCATTGACAGTTTTATTCGAGATCATTATATACATATATAATGTAGCATTTATAAAATTATGTTTAAATATTAATACTTATGACAATAACGCTAAATGAATATTAATATTTGAACACAATACGTTCAATAAAATTTTATAGCTATTTATAATAGCTATCTATAATAAATATCAATACATATATTTTCTAAAAATAATTTAACGATATATCTTTGTTATTGCTGAAAATCATAGAAAAATCATATAAATATATTTATTACGTTCCTTTATGATTTATTGAATTGCATCCATAAATTCAGCTATATATTCGAGATTTAAAAAAACATTTGTTCTTCGTATCGACGAGCGATGATAAGACCGAGCTTTTCTTACGCGGCGGAAATCACTTAAAGGATAAGCTTTCTTTCGCTACCGGTTCTGCTGTCCGTCCAAGAGTGAGCACCTGTCGGTCCCCATCTGGCTGCAACTACTCAGAAGCCGATGCGGCTGACCGCAACAACGTCTGTACCACTGCAGCTCACGACGGCGTCGTATATCGTCTTCATCGTAGCAGCGGTCAAGTAGACCGGACGGATCGTACCAGGAGCTATTCTACTTGAGCTAGCTCCTGGTACGATACGTCCGGTCGACTAGTCCTGGATCTCTCAAGGGATGAAACGAGCCTCTCGGCGGATAATTGCGTGAAGAACGTCGGCTAAAGATAGTCAGTGCAAAGAGAAGGATATACGTCGGGAAAAAGGTGCATTATTGGCGATGTCCGTCTTGAGGTAGCCGGAAAAATCGTCGCGAGCAGAAGGAGAAAAACATTTTCAAAGACGACATATTCTCCGCGTATAGACGAGCGGATTTGAGGCTGCGTGCGACGCGCGGATAACACGGAAATAGGATATCGCCTTCTTTTCTTTTTTTTTTCCTTCGCTTTTTCTGGCAGAGAAGAAAATCGCGTCCTTCCAGAAAATTGATCTCAGTAAGCTGTATTTGACGAGAGTACAACGTTCATCGAGATCGAATCCGACGCGAATGATTCTTTCGCGCATTGGATAGCATATTTCACAGAATGCATTCGGATAAGCGAAATACGTGCATTCGCGGCGCGAATGCGGAAATGCTGTTTTACGCGACACATCCTGTGGTTATAGGACATCCTACATAACGCTGGACAATTCTGCTGAACTTCGCGCCTTGGCTCGCCAATTTAAATTTAACATCGCGTTTGTCTGCTCGCGCTCGCAAATAGCATGGCGCCGGTTAGGATTATCTCTCTCGGCGAGATACATCCCGTTATATCCCGCGCACGTAAGTCTTCCGACGTCTTTTATGGGTAAATACATATTTCGCTCGCGTCCAATAATGGCGCGATGATATGGGGGAGCTATAAAGCGCCCGATGCGCAAGACGGTGAGCCCGGCGCGCGTGTACCACTTTTTCTCATCGCGATGAAAAAAATGACGGTCTCGTGTCTTGGCGTTTTTATCGAGTCTCCCGGCCGAGGATTAAGCTGATGGGAAGGACAGAGAGCGAGCGAGAGAGAGAGAGAGAGAGAGAGAGAGAGAGAGAGAGAAGAAAAGGGATAGTTGTGAAAAATTGGTGAAAAGGGATGAGCAAGACAGAAGAATGATCGAACGTTGTTCTGGCTATTGCTGCATCTGCAGCTTATTACCGCGAGATATAGGTGCATACAGATTGAATACGCTAGGATTTTCGAGTTACATTTGTAATACAGGTCACGTCGGGCAAAGAGCACGACCGTTTGCCAAATGATAGAAGATTCTCCGTCACATGGCGGTGTTATAAACCCGAAACGACAATCAGTAGCACATTTTGTCCGTAAGTATCGGCCGCATGCATATTAAAAAGTAGCGATATAAATTTTACCTTTATTTCGAAGTTCTTCTCTGTACTTTACGATAAGACAAGGCAGCAAAAGCTAGTTAATCCAGCAAAAAGCTAATAACATATTCCACGAGACAGTTTTGCTTGGATTTAAGTGAGTATTTCATAATATCCGTTATACATCGTGTCAACGAAAAATTTCACTTTGTGGATAATTAAAAATTAAATTGTGCAAAACCTAAATTGCTGGATTCACACACAATTCATAGAGTGTAAATCGCGCGTATTTTTATCAGCGACATCCACGTATGTATCAATCATTAAAAACTTTTATCGAACGTATTGAATATTTTTCACGATGACAATTTAGATTGCTGCTTTTTATTGAAACATTCTTTCGCGCGATGAAAAACGCATGTCCGAGGTGTGTGGAAGGGAAAATTACCGCCGTGCAGAGCGCGTGTAAATTGCGTCGCGCCCGTCGTTCAATAATACTTCCAGTTCGTCGTAACTCGCTCGCGCCTTCGGGGAATATTTTTTCGTCTACGTCGCTTTCCATGCCTACTCCGCCTTATCCCGAACTGCCGATAACCCGGAATTTTATGGCGAGGCGCGTAAAGCGACGCGACTAGCGGCTCCCGGGTGCATCAGGGCTCTGTCTGACATTTTTAAGAAATTCCATCCCCGCTTCCATCACTACCGCCCTCACCCATCCGCCGCCCACCGTTTTTTCGCCGTCGCTCCAGGCTGACATTATGCTAACCAGTCTCCGACCCTCGATATTTCGAACCGCTCGTCGCTCTCGTTGATCTACGAGCTCTACTCGTCCTCTCTCTCTCTCTCTCTCTCTCATTCGTTTTCTCTTACGCTTTCTCTTCGCCACTTGTTAACGCTTACGAAACCAGAAGCTGCATCTCCCGGGACGAAACACCCTCGAACTGTCAAAATGTTACAAACCCGCTACTCTCGAGGGATCCCGGGCGCGAGGGCTACCGGAACGATGGAACGAGATTTCGTCCTTCTCAGCGTGAGTTATTGTCCTCGGAACCGATACCAGCTGATAACCTTTCCTTATCCGGATTACAATCCACCCGCGTGTGCCGCATGAATGGGATTTTGGATGAATCGAGTTAGAAACTTCCGTTCTGGGAAGAAGGCAGTAGCTAAGGATAAGGATAAAAGCAAATGCTGCTTTTACGACGATCGAAAGAATTAATAAGCAAATTCACGTAGAAGTGGCTTGATAAGTGAAGTTTTAATTTTTAATCCTATTTATCTTCTGATTCGCCCATAATGTAACACTTTTAAACAAAAATATTAATTGAAAACAATTTTTCAATTATTTTTATAAATATTATAATATAATCAACTTACAATTAAATTAATACTCAACAACATGCATTTATAAATTTTCTGATATCTGATAATCAATTTCCTTTTCTTTGAATAAAGAAGACGTTATAACTTTGATTACGTTCGTATACACGCCAATTTTGTTGTGAGTGAGCGCATTCGTGGTATTAAGCATGGATTACTTTGTATTACTCGTTGCTCAGACGTGTTTCTGTCACACACATGGCATATTTCAGCGTTATTTCGACGACGGGAACTCGATACGCGCCGCCGCGCCATTTCGCTAAAGCGAAATCGGAGCGATCGTCGCCCGTCGACGTCGGTTTATCGAAAATTTATTCGTACCCACCGACACGTGACTGCCACCCGCTTTGAAGAGGACCGACAACCGCTAGCGAACGTCGTCGCGGGTGCTCGCAAATGAAAGTTATTCGATATTGCGTCAATAATAGCTCGACGTATGCGACAAATGGCGCGTGGCGGAAAACGGCCAAGAAAGGAGGTAGAACCGGAGGAAGAATAGCAGACAAACGCTTTTTCATTGGACAGTGGGGCATTCGTAAAAATGTCATTGCACCCGCGGGTAGAATCCATGTAGCTCCGCAATTTTTGGCCGCAATACGTCATACACTCGCAGCCGCGTCGCAAACGAGCCGCGTTAAAAAGACCAGCGAAAACACAGCGGCGTATGATTTTAGTTCTGCTATATATTCCATATCGAAGACATTTTTTCATATTACAGGTTTACTCGATGCCCGATGCACTGGCGTCGATTTATTCTCGACACTTCGTGGTATTGGAGATAGGTGTGTGGAGATCTGTCAGATCCAAGTTG
The DNA here is from genome assembly GCA_011638315.1 of Tetramorium parvispinum. Classification (NCBI taxonomy): domain Eukaryota; kingdom Metazoa; phylum Arthropoda; class Insecta; order Hymenoptera; family Formicidae; genus Tetramorium; species Tetramorium parvispinum. The sequence continues at coordinate 19,967 of VBVR01000559.1, read as the reverse complement.
TCACAACTAACAGTGCTCTCTCTAACCCATTACGACTATTTGTGGCACGGGCATGATAAATATGAAAAAACGGATAAATACCGCAAGACTACCAGGTTTGCGAGCGAGCTAACGAATTTATGCGACATGTATTTTTAAATCTTTTTTAACTCCCACCCGAGCGATGAGAAATGGTCGCCATCGTCTGGCTTTATCCAGATACTAAAAGAATTATGTTAGAATAAAAATTCTGGTTTCCGAGAGAAGGTGGAACATCTATTGGCGAATCCAGTTGTATCTTTCCACCCCTTCCGCTCCGAGTAAGAAATTTCGCGAGATCCATTACTTGGAATATAAATCCTCTCATTACATGGTTGAAAATATCGTTTGGTACGCGACTTCAATATTCGATAGGCGTGATTGCATTTTGCGGAGTGCATTTTGTAGAAATTCCAGAAATTTGAGAAATTCACGAAATTTGCAAAATACCGAAGAGGAAAATGACGTCCTTCGTAAAGATCCTTCCGTTCCGATTTCAACTATAGTAATGCAGAAGAGCAAGTAGATTTTCGTATTCGCCTCTACATCGTATAGATGTGGGAGCGTGCAAATATCTGCATCAGGAAACTTTTGCGAACTTCCCATGCTCGTAAGGAACTTACATCCGAACATTAGGAGTATTTACATACTCGTTCTGACTCGCGTGGCATCTCTTTGCCGTTTGTCAAGGGACCAAAGTACGTTCTTAATCTCCGGCTCTTTGCTCTGATAGCCGCGTGAACTTTTAATCGTTGAAAGGAATTCGCCAGAAGTTATCAAACGTTTTACGCAATGATATTAGAATAGTCTCGTAACAGGAAAGTATCAAAATTTCAATCAAAATGTTTATAGCTTAAAAAGTACAAGCTATAGTAACTTTATATAATTGGAATCTCTCGAGTTCGTATTTCACTAATTTTGTTTTATTATTTGAACCTTGAGGTATCCTTCATTATTTAGCATTCATTATTTAATATTTTTAATTTAATCTATGTTTATAATTTATATTATTATTAATTCGCCATTCTTAATTATAATTAATGCGAATTATTACTTTCTTAATGTAATTAAATTTTGAGAAGGATTCCTAAGTGGAGAAATTCAAAGCGCTGTGAAAAGAAACTCGTAAGCCCCCGACCGATTCCATCGGCAATCAAACTTTCCCGTAACACAAATCAGATTTCCACGATTCCTCGCACGGCCGGATCACACGCTTTTTCGAGGGTCTGTGCTCCTTGTTGGCGCCTTCCTGAATATTTATGGCCGTTCGTTCGAGAAGGGCACTCTCGTTCTCGCGAATCCATCGACGATGAAGATCGTCTTGTCGTCGATAGAAGCGAGCGTTCTTTGGCCTTTCTCGTTAATACGACGATAAATCAGGGCAATATTCTAAAATTACGTGCGTAACGTGCCATGAAATGAACCGATCGCTCGTCAACCGGGTTGCCGCGATTCGGCACAAAAGGCAATAATCGTATTTCATGATCGCCACGGGATTCCTATTTAAACTATTCTTCTCTTTCTACTGCTGCGTCCTCCCTTCTTTTCTAACCGCTCCGTGAATATTTTATATCTGTCATTTAGATATATTACATGACAATGAATACATTATTACAGGAAATACTGTTAGTATATTTTTAAATTGAAAACCCAGAGAAAAATTTTATACAAAAATGGAAAAGATATACACTGAATAGAATTATTTTCATTCTTATTTTCATAATAATTTATGTTATTTTTTTCATTTTTATTTCTCGCGTTTGTAAATTTTACAATCTTCCATGGTTGGTGAATCCTGTCTATTAGCAGGCGCCAAATGCATCCATCCGATTCTTAGTTTCATTTGTTTGATATAGCAGAAACGTTCAACGTGAGATGAGAACCAGATAACCGCATTTAGCGTTAGCTTCTCGTCATGTTCTGCGTAATACGCGTCAGCAGCTGCATCATGCTGCAGAATTGTATAGGTCATTTCTCGTCATATCTTCTTGATGGACGAGAAGCATGCATTCGTCGAAATTAAAATTGCAATTATTTTTCGCAAAAAACTTGAAAGTTATTTATGCTTTGATATTTTAAAATCTTATAACTTAAAATCAATATCGATTTTTTTATATGTGCATATCTTGCCTGAATAAATCATCTACCAACGATAGAGAGAGTGAGAGAGAGAAACAGAGAACCGACGCGATGAAATATATCGTACCCATGAATGCGTAGAAGTGCATGGAGAGCAAGTAATGCTTGTCGCAAGATAAATATTATTCATGCACGATTGCAGACGAATTTATTTCACCACTCGCGCACTCGTCTTCTCCATGACATCGGATGTTTCGTCAAAAACGTCAGGAATTCCACCCTTCTTCTGCAAAGTAACGAAAGCCGCATCCCTTCATAGATCGCAGGGATGCATTCCAGATGCTTCAGGGCGAAATGTTTTCTCCCGTAACCGTTCATGTAGAAAGGAAATTATATCGACAGCTCTTACGGAAACTACCGAGACGAGCAATGGGCGCTTTTCTTTCCTTTTCTTTTTTTCTATTTTTTTCCACCGCGATCGGCACGGCGCCTTATGAGATTCGACAGCGGCGTGTAGGGCTTGAAACGAGGGTTCACAGGACGTTCCTGAATTTCAGTACCGATCTTCGAGAGCCCTGTGAAGCTTTTGGAACAACCAGACCGTTCATTCGCGTAAAATTGTATTGTTAATGTATTTACAAATAACCAGTCCATATTTGATGTAAAAAAATTTTTTTCTATATATTTTATTCTGATCATCATAAAAATTTGAATAATTTGGTTCCAACATAATATATTTCATCATTATAATTCTCTTTATTTTTGTCAGATATATAAATAATGCTTTTTATAGTAATAATTTTCCACAATTTTTCCTATGTTCTTTGTTTTCCTTACAATCTTCTTTAAACCTCATTCGCAATATAGTTTCTCAGCATCGAATCTTACGCGCTGTGCAGACTATTGTCTACGACAGTCAGTTTGTTACATACAGGCAATCGACGGGAGCAATTCAATCAGAGTTTTGCAGTATCGACCAGCTGAGACATCTCAGCTTCCTCCCGACCGTAACATTGAAAACTCTGCTGCTCCGATCTTCACGATATTCGTATGATTTACGATGCGCGAGTTGTGCACGTACGCCAATGTAAGTTAAACGAGTCTCTCTCGTGGGCGCGATACTTTCACGAACGCCTACAGTGGAATTACTGCTGCACGTGCTTGGTAAAAAAAATCGACTCGTCAAGTCTTTCCCGCGAGGAAACGCGCGGAAGTTTGCTTATCCAAGAACGAAGTGCGTCTCGAGTTATTGTCGATGGCTCTTTTTACACGAGTATAAACTTTCGCTTACGAGTGAACATTTTTTTTCGAAATACAGAATCAAACATAGGAGATATGCAGGAGATATCAGTTGCACTTACTCATTAACATCATATTAGAATGGAAAATCATAGAGAATTGTCTAGAAAAATTAACATTTTGAAAGATAATGAATAAATTAGGTATGTAAATAAAAAACGCATTGTCGTAACAAGAATATAATCAGATTACCATTAACACATACATTAATAAAACAATAAAAGTGACTCGCGTTGAAATCGATTTGAGATTATTAATAAACTAAATTTTATCTATTGAAAAATGGAGAATGCAAGATTGTCGATTCAAATCTGGGAAAATAGATGAGTTAGACGAGCGGAGCGAGAAGTACATGGCGGAAGGCAGAGACGGGTTGATAAGGATTAAAGCAAATGCACTCTTGATTATCTCGCCGGGATGAGGCGTGAGAGTAGAAGAGGGCCCGGGCTAAGAAAAACACGGAGCGGATAGAGGTAATGCGAGAGGCCGTTGAATACGCGGTCGGGATTTTTCACGGATCGATTATGGCAATTCAATCAGGAGGGAGGTGGAAGCGCGGGCGGAATTTGTCGTTTCGACGTGGGAGCGACGCGATTTATCCGGAGGAGAACCCCAGAGAACGGCGCGACGTCCTCTCGAATGTGCTCTCCATCTATCCCGGCGGGATCCCGCCGGTGTTTTCTTTCCGTTTCCGGGCAACCGAACAGAGAAAGGTGCGTGGAGTCCTGGTGGAACAGAATGGAGAAGCGATAGAGGAGACAGGAGAAGAAGGGGGTGGAAAGGAGGACGCGACCGCGGCGCGGCGGTGCAAACGGGATTGGCGAGTTTGCCGAGCCACCGCGTCGCGCACTTCGAGCATGGGTGCGAAGTAAAAAGAGACGAGAACGGGCTGTTACGTAATTTATGGAGTGGTTACACATAAAGCTCGTGGCTCGTGTTCTCATCCTCCGGGGGCTCAATTGCGTAACGATTTGCACTTTCTCAAGTGTGAGCACAGAGAGGAATTATTCAAACATTTGTCGCATCGAGAGTGATATGAAGCTGCGAAGAGAGAATTTTTGGAGTGATCAAAAAAGCAGAAAACAGAGTTGTCACCAAATGAACAATGATCTTTTTCAGATATGTATTTTAAAGAAAAATTAACACGTAGTCCAACGTTGTAATATAGTAAACGATAAAATTTCTCATTACGTGTAAAAAATAAATAAAATGAGCTTTTATCTTAATCTTTCTCTGTCTTGCTTTTTTTAGGTTTAATCAGGGATTTTTCTATAACTTTATTATTATCCGTCATTTTAAATTTCTACTACAAAAATACCATTCTGTCTCCGCGCGTATATTTAGCCTCAGTCCAGAATTTCTAAATCGCATGGCGCTCAAGTATATTATTTTGCCATTCTGTGGATTGCCATAGGAAGATTCGTCCAAAAGCCGAGCGCGTTTGAAGCGAGAGCAATGTAAAATTTATAGATCGTAGAGCCAGCGTAAGAGGCTTAACTTTTCGAGCGATAATACTTCACTAGTAATAGGTCGGGAGCCGGATTCACGTAATAATGCGATTACTGATATCGGTTGCAACGGGTAGGGAGAACCGAATTTAAACTACAATTATCCCCCGCTATGAGATACCATGGAGTGCAACGCGCGTGATAACGTTAGGCACGTCGTCGATACTCTCGTGTACAATACCGAGAAAAAAAAAACTTTCTTCGTAAACGTTCTATAGCTATAAAAGTGTTAGAGATTTTTCACCGGCCGTCCATTAAGGTGTTTACAGAACGACGGGGAGCTTTGTAACTTTCTACAGGCTGGAAAAGCAGTTAATGAGGATGCAAATTTAATCCGTCCGGAAGAAATTTCATTTGCCGCCAGTCTCGACAAATAATTTGTCGTAGCTCGGTGAATCTTATAACTTTCAACGTCATTGGTGGCTATCAAAACCCCTTCGTTCCCTTTTGCAGGAGACGACTCGAGATATCATTGATAAAGCGCGACTAGTGTTTACCAGTTAACAGCAATGTAATCACCAATCGCAGATGATTAAAATTGTAAAATTTACAATCTCAATTAGAAAAGCGAATTTTACACATATTTTACATTATTGAAGAGGAGAAGACATATAAATAGTCACAGAAATATAAAATGATGTAATCTGTAAATTGTTATGTAACATTTCATATTGACGTGCACGAATAAGAGAAAAATAAAATGCTAGTACCATTCTATTCTATTTCCAATAAAAAGCGGTCTCACGGATATCTGCATGGATAGTTTTCCACGGTGGATTATTCGTGAACAGCAATACCGTGGCGTATGATAGGCGCGTTTGTTTAGCGGTTTTGTTATTATCGTCGCTGTTGTTTTCACCTCGAGTTTATTCGTGGTCTTGCCAGGCAGAGAGGTCGATTGCGGTGTGTGCCGGTCTTGCGCGGGCTGTTTAATTAATCCGCCACCTACAAAATTCCTCGCGGCCGACCTACTCGTTTCCCCTGCTGCGGGCTCGTAAAACCTCGTCACGTGCGCCTCGTCAAAAGTTTCTAATTCACACGCCGCGCTGATATCGAACGTGTCGCGGCACGAAATATGCGACCTTACTAACCGGACCGGACGTTTAGAGCGATTCGTGCCATAATTTCCTTGATGAAGCCGAGATACATGGCGCATTGCCAAGAAGGGCGGCATACCTCGCTCTCCCCTGTCCGTTCCCCCGAGGGTAGTCGACGAGTGTCCGTTCGCTCGTAAATAACATCGCGAATTAAGCGTGTAATTTCCACGCGAATTACGAGCGGACCCCGTGGCCCCACCCCCTTCCTCATCCTCTTTTGTCAGCTGTATACGCGATACTTTTATTACTCTAAAAACGCGCGTTGCAAAAAATTTACGATCACTCGACGTGCGGCGCGATAAACCGTAAAACGCGTTGCCCGCAGCCGAATGACGAATGTTTAATACATCGAAATCTCCGTTGGGAAAATCAGTCAATATCGCTAAAATTAGTCATTTCATGAAAAACATTTCAAATATAGCTGAACAAATAAATTATTTTTATAGAGCGAAAATACAGATACCATCGAACAAATAGACGAAATAAATGGTTTAAATATAAAAAAAAATAAAATTTTGTCATGTAGCATTCCGGAACGACATTAATGCTTTTACTACTTTGAAAGTTCCTTAATTTTTTATTAGTCATGCACGAAGTAAAATATATCTCAGTTCTAGAAATTTATTAAATTGATGAAATAAATTTTTTTATTGATCATATACTTTGAATTATCTATAAATTAAATTAAATTTAGTGCACTACTTAATCTGAAAACGCCTATTCCACGGGTAGGATCAATAAAAAATTAATATAAAAGTTTATGGAGTATAAAATACATCTCGTGCATATGTAATAAAATAACATTTCTGGTTATTGCATCTAGAACCTGGTAAATTTAATTTAATATTTTATAAAAAATATTATATTAATATGTATACAGTTAAAAAAAACTTTAAAACTTTACAATTATAAACGAATCATATTTTTTGCAATAGTTATCAGTAACCAAAAAGATGATAACTAAATAATAAAATGTTATTTTAAAACTAACTAAAAACTAAAAACAAAAAAAATTCAAAGTCGTATTTTTACGTGTACAGAATATTTTAATATTCCATTTATATCGGCATTTTTACCTCGCTTTTAAGATATTAAATGTCAATGACAACGGTAAATATAGGGATTTCGGCGATATTTCATTGAAGGTTTTGAATACATGTATGAGATCCAGTACGCATCTGTTCCTCCTGATTGATGAAATAGATTGCGCCTTTGTGACACGCACCTGCGTCTACCACATTCGTTCACGTTCTATTTTGGATTTTCCTTAGGCACATATTGCGAAGTATAGAAGATACATTACTTTCAGAAATGGGCTTTCCGCTTGCTTCGTAATCTTACGACTGCCAGTTCGCGATAAAATACGGTGATATTTTTATTTTGCTTTTGTATAATAATTAAATTAGCTGACTTTAAAATTGATATAAATTGATATGAAATTAATTTTTGTATTCATTAAGTGTGAATGGTATAATTATTTTTCTACTCTTTCATTAAATAGCTCACATTATCATAAAGTAATTAATATTTTATTCAACCTTTGATTTATTTAAGTGTTTAATCAATTAGGATCTTTTAAACATTATTTTAAATTTTATTTTATAATACAATGTATGACGTAAAATATATTTTTTCTTTCTCCTATGAAATTATATTGCTAAATACCATATTTTTCGTAAATGTTTTAATTAATTATGTGATAATAAATGCGTTTTAATTATGTGATAATACAAACGCTTTAAATGCAAATTATCAAATTTTCAGCTGTTTTTTTATGCGCCTATCAACTCTCTTCTGCGGTGAATTTTTATTATTGCGTAATGTTGAGAAAAAGCTTATTCGTTGGAAACTCTCGAGCCACTAATGAGACAGACTGCTTAATTGTGTCTGCGTTAATTACAGAAATATCTTGCCGGGATCACTCGTGTTTTATTATGCATTCTACACCGCATAAAGAATGCGCAGTGACATTTGATATTATTTTGTTGGTAATTACTTTACAAGGTATAAAACAGAACGTATTCGCGATGAAGAAACGCAAGATACATTGATGCGATTATCTTTTTGATGTATGGCCGTAAAAAAGAGGAACTAGAAGACATCTGCATTGTTCTCATCGTTGAAAAAAAAAAGCGGAGTGCTCTCTAAAAGTGGCCGAAAGTTCGAACGTAGATAATTCGTTCGTCAAAGTTTGTTTCATAAACTTTCCCATTCTTCTCGTCTCTCTTCTCAGTTTCTCCGAGAAAGGATTATAAATAATTAAACCAAGCGTAAAACTCAGAGGTTGCACTCGGCCGATGCAGAAAAAGTACATAAAATTCCGGAGCACAACCTGACGCTACGCGTCAGCCTCGCAGGCAGTCCATGCCTGTTAAAACGGCACGACGAGCCGCGACCTCGTGGATCTCCTGCAGCCGCTTTTTTCCCTCTGTCGTTGCCATTTATTGCGCGCAACAGCGTTGATAGTGCGCGAAAACAATCCTTTTGAACCGGCCGGCAAAACATTCCGCTTGTCGATGGATGTTACGCGGCTGCGACGAGCCGTGCGCACGCGTTACGCGAATTCGGCGTCGTTGGATCCAAATAAAAAACATCCGAAAGCTTTTGCGCGATATTTGCCGGGTACTATAATTGCCTTAAAGGTTTTACACGGTTTGCGCTGCGTGCGTATTCTGGCCATCCGAGACAGGATTGACAATTTTTAACTGGTTTTATAATTAACTTTGAAGCCTTCTTTTTTCGTATGGCATTTCATTTTGTCTATTTCGCAGAAATTATTTCCAGTTCTATTTTATTAAAGGATTAATTCTTTTATTATTTACATTTTGTAATTTAATGCTAAAAGAGAAAACAAGAGAAAGTTTTCAAAAAATTTTTTAAGTGTAAATATCGATGGCGGCATATTTGGTATTTACTTATTATGTAAAATTAACTATACAAAATATTTATTGATTATTACACGCAGTTTGTTTTTAACTAAAAAAAGTTAAATAGTTCCGTTATTCCTTAGACCTCCATAAAAAGTATTACAACGGAAACTTTGAGAAAACCGCTATTTTAGCGAAGGATAAAACACATTTACTGTAGACATCGATTCCAAAACCTATGGTTATCTGTGTCCCAAAATTACTCTATTATTTCACTATGCTTCAAGGGACTGGCTCCGAATGGCGTGATAAAGTCATCTGATCTCTCTTTTTTTCCAAGATCAACTTTGAAATCTATTAAAGAAATGGTCGGTCGACACACGTCGCAATCCTCGTAAGTCGTTTCACGCGTCGTTCGTTCGCACCTGCTCAAGTGGAAGCGAACGAGCGGCGAACGACGTGATTCACTTGACGGACGCGATGCAGCCGGCGCAAAGCGACTGCATCTCGCAGCGATAACCGTGCTTCCGACGATCGCATCCCCCATACTTTCCATTTTTTATGACACTCCACAATTCGATGGAGGCACCTACCGCAGAGGGAGGGAATGCGAGGGAGAGTCCGTTCGTTGAGTCGACCTCGGGGGCGAACGAGTGCGCGAGAGGTCGCTGGTATTTCCAATTTCACAGAGCGTGGGTTAACGAGGCCCACGAGGGGTGGAGAGAAGTTAGGGCAACCACCCTGCGTAACTTCCCTACCCGCCGCCAAAACTGACGCCGACGTCGGGCACCAGCGAGCGCTCTCGTTTCCAGTGCACCCCTTTAAACGCGGCTACCTCGGGTGCGACCGGGGGTTCCGGCACATTACCTTCGCTGATTACCAAGCCCACCCCGCGGAGTATGTCACCCAGTCACCCACGAGACACATACCTTCCGGGATACGGCGACCCTTTCACAGGTACGGTCGCCGCATTTGCCGAGCTAAGCATCACCCAAAAAAGTAGAAATGAAAGCAAACTGACTGGATACTCAATTGTTTGACGCATTTGATACAGTCTTATATCATAGGCGTGTGAATTTGATGATAAAACTTGAGACGAGGAGCGCAAATAATTGCACTGAATTAACAGCAAAATGAGAGATCAATAAACGAATAATTATCGTATTAAATTTCTTCCGGAAAATATTGTTGTGTTTAAAATATATGGTATGTATAATGCGATATTGACAATGTTAAATTATGGACATTTTTGTGTCACAGGGCAGCACAGAAACTGAATCTGTCGTCGAGCCCGCATCGGAGACGACGTTCTGGCGACGAAAACATCGGACCTGACGAGTTGCCCATTTTTCCCAATGGATACGCCGCGCTCCTTCTCAAGTCACCACCTCCGGCACCGCCCGCCCTTCTCAGGAGGATAGGCGTAAAAGAGCTCACCGGGGTCGGCAAGGTAAGACCTTATCGATATCGCAGCCTCGGGCGGAGGCGACGAAGTTTCAGTCACTACTTCGGAAAATACCCGACCATGAATTTCTCCAGCCGATCGCTTCCATCAGAGTAACGGTGAAATCCATATAGACATTTTTCGATATAGACACACACACTCACACATATACCTCTTGTATATAATTGGGTTTTTAAATAAAATTATAGAAAATTCAATACAAAATAAAGAGTAAGATTTCTTTCAAATTAAAAATTGTGTATGCACATTACAAAGAAAATTGTTCAGAAAATAGTGCAACGTTATTTATGTAATATTTTAACAATCTGTTCTAGGAAAGAATAGGGACATAAATAAAATTAGTTAAATAAAATTAGTTAGTTATAAAATTGTCCGCAAGCGGATCTAAAAAATCTGAAAATCCATTCTTTTGCGGTCGTAAAATAAGCTGCTTTCGCCCGAATTAATCAATCAAGCACGTGGACGTAGCGTGTACACATCGTATGGTAATGGCGTCTGCACTTCGATAGGATTTCCGCGTAGTTTAATCGGGACAGAAGAGCCCGCAGCAGACTTTCGCCTAGCCGTCTGATCCGGAAGCACGGTCGACTTCCGCTCGTTTCGTTTGCGCGGCGCTTACCGTAAATCCGCGGCCGCTCAATTCTGCCACGGGGGGAAGAACGTAGGCCCCCGCAGCTATCCAACGGAATTTCCGTCTTATGTGCACGCTATCCCTCGGCGTGCGTGTGTACGGGTGAAAACAATCACGGCATGCACGGAGCGACGCATCTTTGATATATACAAGCGTACATACAAACGCGCGCACATCCGTCAGTAAAGTGAGAATATATGTTGCAGATACATTTGCATAATATATACGGGAGTAACGTTGAGAGGACAAAATTTAATCTAGTCAGTGTAATAAAAATTTATCTTGCACTTTCACACGATATTTTTTATTTGTTCCAATATGGTAAATTAATAGTATGAAAAGTCAATACTTCATGTATATGCAAATATCTCTTTCAACAACATATTTTATCAATTTGATAAAACGATCCATGGATGAGTATTATTGAATCGCATAAATATAATTATTGTGATTGTACGTAGATTGGTAACTTCGGAGTGTTATATACTTCGTATGCTTTATTCATTAGTTGGTCCTGTTTTAATATTGTACAATCGTCCGATTGTCCGTTCCTGGACGATGCTGTACACGTTTGGATCCACGCTCGCAGAAAGGTGTGCGCGCGTACAAATCTTCGTGCGGGCGTGCGATTTGAAATGCAGATGAGCGTCTCGCGCTGCTATAAGCCGCCTGAGTGCCACCATCACCCCGCGCGGGTTCCGAAACTACAACCCTTTCGCCGTTTCCATTCGTCGGTGAGAGAAAGAGAGAGAGACACAGACAAGCAAAGGAGGGGGCAGGCGTCGAATATCCGGTTTAAACTATCAAACTGGATATCCGCAACGGAAGCCCTCGGAAGCGGTCCCAAGTTCGCCAAACGCGCTCGAAACGCGAATAGAGATGGTGAAGATAGAGATTGGGCGGAGCGAATCGGGTTATTCGAGAGCTCTCTCGACTTTCAATCGCGCTTGCAGACTTGCCCTGATATAGCCAGTACTGCGTGTACGTCTCCGGTGTCCCTAGGCACTTTATCTTCATACAAGCTCCATCCGTGCAAATCAACATCCATATCTACGCACAGTATTGTAGGTTCCACAAAAGTTATATAAAATGTTTGAAATTTTAGGCAAATATGAGATGAAAAAGTCGAATATTCTTTTGCAAAATATATTTCATACATAACATATGTGAAGCTGTGAAGAAATAATCCTTCAAAAGACTTTTGATTGTATATTACTTGTTGGTTCACTCAACTGTCGATTTTATCGCATGCGGCAAGTTATAAAAGGGGACACGGCAATGATGGTTTTGTATTAGGTTTGTACGTGTGACGAAACAGAACAGAGTTTGATCAGTATGTTGATGAAGTCGGACGAAACGAACTGAGCTTCTCATATAATCCCCAGAGTGTACAAACGCGGTATGCTTAAATATTTGCACGGTGGATAACGACGAGGATCACGCGGTGACGACAAAGCGATTTGGCCAGTCTGAGCGTAGCCGTCCGTATCTTCTAGCACGCGAGATATATTCTGCAAGTACGCAAGAGATGATATGATGAACAGGAAATTTCTCCACGGTACTTAATTATGATCGAGTTACATGGGACATGTAAGATCCGTATTAAACTTTAGAAGCACCCTTGCAAATTTGAAATCCGCTTTTCTTCCGCGAAAGTTGAATCAAAATACAATTAGATGGTTATTTAATTAAGAATAAGAATATACACAGGTCTCTTGATAGTCTTAAAAAATTTTATCAAAAAATATTAGAATTTACATCGATTTTTAAAGATAATAAATAAAGAATTTTCGAGTGATTTATAAAAAAAAGGGTAAATCTTTGGATTTTTATTTTTTACACTTAATCATTAGAATTCTTTTCAAAATATATCAGAAATTCTAGAAACCTTTATAGAAAAATCAGAACGCTATCAATTATGTCGAAATCCTGAAAATAAAATACTTTAAGTAACTTTTTCCAGAGTATAAATCTGATGAAAGTTGCCTCAATAATTTATGGTGGGATTGTTGATCGCCATGCGATGTTCTGCTCTTCGACAACGATGGACTGATTTTCTTGCAGTTGGAGAGGATCCTGAGGGAGCTTAATACGGTCGGGTCTCAGACATTCCGGCGAAACGTGGGCCAGGGTGTAGTATTACATGAAAGGGATGCTCATTATGTTTTGAGACGCGCATCCCCCAGTGGGATAAAAGCTGGTGGTTGCGCCGTCGCATAGCTGGCGACCCGACAGACAGAATTGTTTTTCGAATTAATTTGTCAGAAATAACGGCTTATTGTTTACCGGCGGGCGAGGCTAATTAAAGTAGAGAAGACGGCGACTGCGTAAGGATGCGGAGGTAAAGCGCCCGCGTTTCTTCGGTAGACCGGCCATATTGTTACGCGGAGAACTTCTCCCGGAACTAAGTCGCTCGCTTTTCCATTCCTCTCGTTTCCTCCCTATCTTCTGAAAGGAAATATCCTTCAGCGGGAAATAAAGTTTGCCCACTGAAAGCATCAGCGCTAAGCGCGTTTGACTCGCATTAATTAACGAGCTTTTCCGCAATCTGATGTCGATTCCTTGGATTTCGGTTTATTCAACTCCTCGATTATCTGCCCATTTCCATGACAAATTCGTTACTCGAGAAAATTAAGAAATTTAGCGAATTTGTAGTTGTAAAACTGCTTTTGTGATAATTAATATATAATTTGTAACGCAGTCTTTTTATTGGCTATAAAATTTTTGTATTAAGTTAAATCTCCTTTCTAATTCATAATATACAGTATGACAGATTTATAATTAATATTTACATTCTCTTTATCGAACACATTCTAGATATTCAATGAATAGTTTGGACATTCTACTACTTTATGACCACTCTTCAGGAAATTGTTAAACACACGCTGCAGGACGCATCTAACTCGCAGTTCCTTCGAGTTATACACGTATATACATGTCGCGGCCTCATAAATAGATCCCAACTTACCGCCGGTAATTACCACTTTCACAATAAGCGGTAGAACCGTACATGCGGGAGCTGCTTCGCGAGGGGTCTGGATATTTAGTGTCCTCGCCGAGCGAGCGAGAGAGATGCGAGTTAAAGCCATTCGCGCAAAATGGAGGACGCGCACGATGCTTTACCTCGGCTTCGTTCTCGTTTAGAAGACGAGTTGTCTGCAGTTATGAGTGGCCGCTTGCTCGTCCCTAAGCTCGCCTACGTTTGAGCGCGTTTTGCCAGAATGTCAGAGGGACTTTGGAGCCGCCGCAATCCCGTTCCCTTTCCATCTCCGTTTCTGTTTCTGGCGGTACTTTCGGCCCGCTCTGTCCAGATTCCAATTTGTAGCTCGGAGTATCGCGGCATGTCATTTCAACCAGAGACGAGACAAAGCTGCAATATTATACCAATAGTGGCGCAACATGAACATCATAGCGGCGAGATACGAAGTTGCTTCGATCGTGATAGAATATTACGATACGTCAGGCAGATGATAAGCTTTAATGCCAGAGTGTTACCTGTGCCTTAAAAAGATGGTAGAATTACGTTAAGAATTGTTAGAATTAAATTTTGCCTCGGAATTTGTCTGGAAGATGTAATTTCCAGCTTCACTCTCGCGTAAATTATTTCTTGAAATCATTAATTTTATATATTCTTTGTCATATTTTCTTTAAACATTATTATCTTTTACAAAATTAATTTAAATTTTTGCAATTGTTACAACAAGAACATTCAAACTTCTGACGCGAAAAATGTTATTTATAAACGTTAATTGAATATTTTGTTAGAAATGATTCAGTATAGTGATTCAGTATAATTCAAACATAATTTCGTATGATCATGTTTACTCACTCATGTTTACCAATTATTATTGATATAGGAATTATTTGATCAGTATAGATAGATACACAATATAATTCCGTGATTCATTTCCGTCTTCAGATTATTTTCATTATCAGACCAGTCGTCCCAAATCGAGATCAAATTTTAGTTGCGGCAGAAAGGAAGTTAGAAAAAGACCATATCTACCATGAGCCGGGTACATCTGAAGATGCGAGGGTGGCAGATTTATGGGGAAGAATGCGATCCTGTGCGCAATACACAAAGTTATAGAAACCTCCGAGAAATTGTTCCCTTAATTCGAGAGGAACGATAAGATAGCTAACATATACTCAAACGTTCCAATATTAGAAGAAGAAATACGCCATCGTATTTCCCCTATTTCACGCTAGAAAAATCTTTGATTTGATATCCAAGTACTTTTATATTTTCTCCTCTACATATTCGCTTTATTGAAATAAAATAAAACTATCATAAGGGATTTCCTTGCTAAAGAGAGAAAATACAAAATTATATATATTTTTATTTATGAAAGGGAGAAATAAAGTTTATAATGTTACAAAACTCCAGATACTTTTTGATTACACATAATTATACATAATTTAGCAGAATTATATCTCATATGCGATAAACCATTAGTAACAGCACGCAAGGGAGAATTCGTTGCATGTTTCTTGATACTTCGCATAATGATCAGCACACACGAGTCGCTCGCTGATGTCGGTTGTCGATGGAAATGAACATCACGGAGATCAATTTCGCGTGGGCATTCGCAGCGAGCCTAATAAGCGACGTATTAGGAAATCTCAGCGGAATCTCTTATTTCTATCACGATGCGGACGCACGCGAGGATCGATCGATCGCCGTTATTCTGACGTGTTGCCCCGGAGGCAGCGGCGAAAGGACATGCGCAATTTCGCGCGAGGAAGCTGCTGACCAGAATTCGTCGCGGTCAGCGGTTTGAATCTACGCATTTACCGAGCTTTATTGAAATGTCCGGTCTTAGGCTTCCCTCGCCTCGGTCACGTCGTTACGAGCAAGACGAAAGGGAAGTCGGTCGCCCCAGACACCCTTCCTGACCCTAGAATGCCTAATGAGGACCTCTGATTTTACCCGAAGTCCAGGCCGGACGTCGCACCCCGAATTCTAGCCAATCACGCGTGGCATTAAGTACAGAGATCGTGAGAGTTTGGAGTTCATTATTATCGATGGTAGCCCTTGTATTTACAAATTTATGTGACAACGCTATTCCGGCGAAGATTAAAGATACGCAAATAAAACTTAATCCTTTCAAATTCGAGTTTCTTATCGTACAATCGAAAAAAGATTTTATCTGTCTGAGAATAACCTCACGTAGATTCAAAAGACTTCTGAGAGCATTCTTTAATTAATATTTTTATGTTTCATTTTTATGATTATAACTACGTAATTAATTAAAACTATATATTCTTTTTTTTCACAATACTATTACTTAGGTGTCTTTTCGCTTGAACGTGTACTTGGAATGGATTATACTGAGAAGATTAATTTGCAGGCATGGTTTTTGTTACTTATCCTCATATATGATATGAAAAATTTTCGTATTATTTTTTTTATAGATTCTTTCTTATGCGACGCTATCCACATCCTTGTTAATTTCATTTTCTGCGCACGCTGTTCTAATACACGGCGTTAACAAGGTTCCGCCGATGAGGTTATTTTAATAATGAATTAATCTAGGAGGCATTATACAGGCGTCAGGAAGAGGCGAAGTAGGGGTGTTTGCGGACAGTCCATAGGGACTACCAGACCACGTGGGCCACGTGGTATCCACAGGATAATTGGAGGTCACTGCGGTTTTAGGGACTCCTCGAGTCCCTCGCGAACTATTCTGGAAGAGCACCTAAATACGGACTACGCTCGACGCTTTGACTCCCATAATTATCCGGATTTCTGCTTCGATTTGTCGTGCAGTAATTAAGGAATAGCGACTATAGTGATATACTGCGCAAACCGCGACGTTATCATCGGGCGATTAAACGTATTTTACGACTGATACTAATTTACGAGTTCACGCTAAGTGTTAGTTCGGATCAAATTAAATTTTAAGATCCTTCCTTAATATTTTATTTAAATATTTGAAAGAAAAATAATTTAATTATAAGAAATTTTTACAATGATGAAGATATATTTAAGATAATAATTTATAAGATAGGAAAGACAAAATAGTATTTTTCCTCCTTTAATTTACATTTTATTTTATATAATTTCTGAATCAAATATATTAGATATATTGACAGATACCAACATGTTTTAAAGTTTCTAAAATATTTGAATAATATATTTATGGAGTAAATGTATATGAATAATATATTTATGGAGTAAAAAAGCTTTTTCGATTTAATATATCTACTATCTTTATATTTGCTTTTAATTTATAAACAGTATGTCAAATCGTGTTCTTTTTTTAGATAATCTGACTATTATATTTGCTAAATGTAACCGTAATACGTGATCTACAAACGTTCTAGAGATGGTTCGATTGGCATTTAATTAACGAAAAGGTTTTCGATCGGATAGAGAGAGAAAATCAAATTAACGGTAAAAGGAAACTGCCAGTAAAGAGAAGGTACGAGAAAAACCGTTTTGTTGTTAGCTACCGGTATTATCGATTAGTGCTTTTTTACGAATGTCCCCATCACGAAAGAAACTCACTGCGATTAATGTTCTTTTACCCAGCCGTATCCTGTTAGTCGTTATTTATGATCCGTCTAATGACTTCATTCAATTAGTAACCTATCAAATGCAAACTTTCGATTATACCGAAAAGCCAGTAACAATGCATTTCTTACTTTTGTATTTAATACTATAATGCAAATCACTTTTATTCTTATATACATAATCAAAAGAATTAGCTTATTTGCATCCACTTAAAAAGTCTTTTAAAAGTCCTTTGTTGACAAAAATATAATTTTACAAATAGAAATGCAATATGTTTAAATGTAATGTCTACATCCCCTACGTAATTAAAATTACTATGCAGAATAGGTTCGCAGTGAGTGAACACTGATGTCAGTCTCGGATATCGTATGGGGTCAACAGTGCGTTTCATCAAGAGCCCTTAACACATCTTCTCGTCGATATTTAGCGCGTGCAAAATCCGCTGGGGCAAATGTTTCAAAATGAATTCCTGTTTAATTCTGCTGCCGAGAAACCTGCCCGTTCTCCCATGGGAAGCTACCGCGCTAAATAAACCAATTAATAATTATCACATGAGCCCGTCTGACCCGACGAGGTCAATTCTATTTCACTGTGACGATATGAGTGGGACATCTGAAAAATTCTATTATTGCTTCGCACATACACTACGACAATCGCGATCATTTGATGGTGACGGCAATGGCGATCATTTGGCGGAGACATCAATGCATTCTTTTGTGTCAGAACAATACCAGAGGATCAAAGAAACATACATGTTGCAAAATATATGTTATACATGCGCAATTATTTCCGACATGGTGTGAGTGTCATACATTTGTACTGTGTATATGTTAATATCTCGATGCAAATTATTCGTAATTACAACATTTGATTAAACCATTCGTAAACAAGATCACTGTTTAGATTATAGCGATATCATTATTAGCGCGACATGTATTTGTTGAAATGCCTGATTATATTAATTCGGGAAACCCACGCATTATTATTCTGTTATCCTTTTCTAATAAACATGACGCAATATAATATAATGCTAATTTCCATCGGAAGATGTTGAACATTAACGTGAAACCGTAGTTGAATTACTAGAGGAAATTGCATCATAGTTGCATCGTATAGGTACATTCGTTCATATATGGCGATTAAATCGTAGCAATCGCTATCGGTGCGCATTTGGAAGCTTATTCGGCGATCTGCTGGAGCGGATCGTTTGCGTTGCGCATCCAGAAAGCCAGATTCCAGCTCTCAAGCGCATTAGTTCTTCGGTCCTTGTATCCTGGGATCGACTGCGCCCACGATGCTCGTTTCCGGGGTCACCGTCATAATTACACGTTTCTAAGCGACTTAACGAGCATCGGTACTACTAAATATACCGTAAGGTACCGTCCCGCCGTTCCGAGATTAACTTAGGCTAAATGCGCATGTAAGTTACGTCGCCGAAACCACTTTGCCTAAATAGCGAATCCATTAGTGTCCATTTACCGTAAGTTAGCTGAGTGAATTAGTATTTGTGGATGCTTTTGTTTGGCGATAAACACGGGATTTACAGCCAGAAAGCTATATGCGATAAATTATATTACATCATAATATCTAAAAAAACTATTTAAATCACCACCGATGATCAGACTTTTTCGATAAACAAAGCAGAAAATATATTCGCATTCACAGAGATTGTGCGATGAAAAATTGCGCGAACATAGCGGAAATTATTTCTGACAATGTTATTCGATAACGATAATCGGCGCAGCTCTGAAATTGAAGCGAGGTTTCTGTATTAGATTTCTGCCTTTTTCTCTCCCTCTTCTTTCTTTCTTTCCTTTTTTTTCTCTCACTTTTATAACGCGTACGCTTGCATTGCCTGCACCCTCTCACGCTTCACGTGCAATTCGAAAAAGTACCTTTGGCACGAGCGACGAATCGGTCTGCCCACTTTCTGTTTGCTCGGCCGATGAATATCTCAGTGTAAACGGGAGCGCGAGCCGTTCTCTAGGGGCCCGCACCATCGGACCAGCGAGAAAACGCTGTTTAATTTTGGCGAACACGCTCACTTCGCATTCGGCGCTTCCACTGTTTCACACTGTAGACGATCTGTCTAGGATGAGGGGTCGTGAGAAAGAAATCTCTGTTAGTTTCATTTATGCAACGCTGACGTTCTGCATCATCATTATCACCATTTCGCGTATGTGCAATATAAGTTAATAACATATTTCATGGCGAATCAAAACAACAATTATTTCGGACAACAGATTATGATATCTTGTGTAAATACAAATTCTTATTTTCAGAAAATTGTTATTTCTTCCTTCACTCTAATTTATATTATAGAATTAAATTATTTTTTCTTCATATTCTTAAATTGATAATGTTAAACTCCTTTGTATGAACTTAAGAACATATAGACAAAAAAATACGAGCAATAGAAATATATGCTTCATAATCAAGATTTATGTAAATATCATTTATCACTATACCGAAAAGAATTCATTTTG
>VBVR01000558.1:0-46778 GCA_011638315.1 Tetramorium parvispinum | reverse complement strand
ATTATATATTATATAATATATAATATTATTACTGTAAAATGAGTATCACATAATTAATTGTTCTATATTACTATTCAAATTGTTATTTAATTATTTACATTTAATTATTTACATAATTATTTATATAAGAAATTAAGAGAAAAATTGTTTTTTTCATTTGTGATCATATCTGTGATCTTAAATAATATACATATATGTAATGTACATATTACTACGTTTAATCGGAAATATGTAGAAATATTCAGAGTTGAACATTATCTTTTTCTTGTTCTCGAGATCGCTGTAAGTGCCTCTCGAATTGAATTCTATAAGAGAACAGTCTTGAAAGAGCTTACGATCCTACCCGCTATGCCATTGCATATGTATATACGCATACTCACGCATGTAAAAAGAGCGAAAAGGAACAAGAGGTATACAGCTATGGCTTTCTACGCGAGACGCGATACGGGCAGGTACAAAGGTTTAGAGAGGGATAGGTACAGAGTCCTGTGGAGAGCCAAGGATAATAGGGATGAGTGGGCCAAGGGATATGAATCAAGCTGAGCAAACATTGAACTTGGAGATACGATGTCGCCGCACGAAAGCTACATACTATGGGCAAAGAGGGGAACGTACCTCGAAGTACACCTTCGCGATTACAATTCTCGACCCCCGAGCCCGATTCTCCCCTTCTTTTGCGTGGGAGGAAGGCGTCCCTTGTCGACCGTAACTCTTCGTCCCCGATGCCGGAATATGCATATACCAAATATTGATAGTGCGAGAGACCGAGTGTTTGCGGGGACCGTCAGCCGCCGCATAAAATTTTCCGCTGCTTCGAGTTGGAATGGCCGATGAAAGAAAGTGTTGACCATAAGAAAACTACTGGTTTGTGGACGTGTGGAGCCATGGGTCTATGAGACGAAAGAATGATATTTCAAGAGAAGTCTCTATAAATTTTATTTTGTATTGCTTTTAATATTTTAGAAGAAATCGATTTTTATCGAGAAATTGGAGAATGAATAAATTGGAGATATTATTTAATATAGTAAGATTATCCAAGAATGTAATTTGAATTTTTGCTATTAATATAAAGTTTATTAATATTTTTATAACGACACATGTATCTTTTATGATTTATCAGAGCATAATAAATAAAAGAAATTAATCGGTTTGTATTTCTGTCAACATTGGCATAATTGTTTTGAAAAATATATGTTAAAATTTCTAATCTAATTGCTGAACGGTCATGTATAAAGGGTTGAAGTCCGCTCAAGTCTGTGGCAAGTCGCCATAAACAAAGAGTTTCAAAAGCCCTCCTCGATGTGAACTATGACTCTAGCGAGATAAGGGCGCGCGCAGCATGGCGAAACATAGCATCTCATCCCGAGGGATATCAGGAAAGTGGCCTCTCCGTCTCCTATTCCTGATGTTTTAGCCAACCCCAGCTATACCAGACCGGAATATCTTAAACGGGCAGGGACTTTTTAAGCAAAAACTTTATCGCGTATACGCCGGCAGCAGCAGCAGCAGCAGTCAGGATGACCGAATCGCGCAGTCTGCCAAAATCGCCGGCAATAAATCGTTAATATTCTAATTGGCAAAAAAGAGCGAACACGTCGAGGCCCTCGTGGGGAAAAACGGTAAAATACGACTACTCTTCAGATTGATCCGGAATTCGCGCAAATTGCTCGTGAAAGCAGCGGTTACAGCGGCTCGTTTGTATCGCCGTTAAATCGATTTGTTTAAATGGAAACGCTAATTTTCGACGTGGCGTCAGGCGCAATATCGTATCTCTTTCCTTACTTTGTGTCAAAAGCGTAAATCTGGGTTTGCAGTGCGTGGAATACAAATTTCGGCGATAGCAATTGTCAGTCTTCCGTAAGCGAGTGACACATTTGCGTATTCTCGCGTATGAAAAATGACATTGAATAATTCCGCTGTTGAAAGCTTGTCTGGCCGAGTAATTAATTCTATTGAACATTGTTCTCTCGCGAAACATTTTCGCGAAGCTGATTGAATTTTTAACATCTTCATGCATTAACGAAGATTGCATATATTTCGCTTTCCGCCCGAAACTGTCGTTATTTATTGTTACGCTTGTTATTATTTATGGAAACTTCAAATGGATATTCCTCGAATGATCGATGCCGCCGAAAGGTGTCTGCGTACGTGTATCCACTTGAATTTATAACTTTTCTATGAAACCTCCATAACGCGATAACTATATTTCAAATGCCAAAATACATTTTATGTTGTACTCACTGGAAGATTATTTATGACAATCCTTTGTTAAATATTATATTTGGGTGACATCCATTAATAAATAAAATTTCGCGCAAATACCATTATTTCTTGCGAGTAATTCATATGGGAAAAAGCGAAGTCAAAAAGATTAATGTTGCGATATAATAGATATGCGTACTTTGGGATTTTACGGGAAACTTTAACGCGTATCCCGATACATTGTCGTACACATCAGCGAGAGACAAAACTAAAGTTTCCCGGGAAGAAAGAAGATATGATTCACAGAGTAGAACGAGAGGGAGAGACGGATGAAACAGAGGAATCGCGAGGAGAACAAGAGAGAGAGAAGAGAGAGAGAATCTTTGTGCGAGTTGGCACACAATGGCAATGCGAAAGTCAACTCCCTGCCGGGCCGGAAGTCGACGGTCGGCCATCTTGGCAACCGGATGTGCATCCTAAATGTCTCGCAAGGTTTGTACGTATGAATTGTATATGACATTCTCCTTGCCTTCCTCATCCCTTGCCGTCCTCATTTCGCCCCTGGTTCACCATCCCTTCCTCCGTTAGTGTCCTCTATCATATTTTACTCTCTCCCGTTTTCCGCAGCTTCTACCCCATATTATCATCACTGAGTTTTAACTCGACGGAGACGCTCGGTGAGCGGCTCGTTGGCGGAAGGAGAATACGATAAACAGTACGAAGACGACGACGACGAGATGACGGCGGCCAGGAAAACTTCATTCAAAACGGCGTCGTAATGCATGCGTTGGCTATGCACGCAGTAGGTGCTATACATTTATGACGGTGCCTCGCGGCGCACACGCATGCCGACGATATAAAGGCAAATGTAGGGAATCAGCGAACGAGAAACGCATAAAGCTCCCCGCTAGAGCGAAGAGTGCGAGGAGCATAAAGTGTAAAACGCCCTAGAGCTTTTCTCTCCTTCGTCTTCTTTCGTCGAGCACTGTCCTCGTGGCGGTGCGGTGGATGCGCCACCCCCACTCGACTGTTCTTATCGTTCTTATTGTCCTATTGTCCTATATTTCATACTTCTTCTTCTTTACCTCGTAATCGCATGTCTACAATGTTATGTCGCGCTGTGCTTTTCTTCGACTGGAACAGTTATTAAGGAAACTCACAGACATGTAATTGAATGATATTTTTGAGGTGTCGCTTAGTCCTTCAAGAAAGGATTAAACATTTACAAAAAGAAGAATTAACATTATTTTTAATAAATGTTTTTCGACAAGACAATGACAATATAAAAGAAAGAGAGAAAAAAGAATAAGAAAGAGAAAGAATGTACTATTTACAATAATTTTTTTTATGTAAACATTATTGTCTTGTTTCTTCTTTTGTCTATTTTCCAAATTGGAAAGATTATTTATCATCGATGTTTTTATATCATTTATTTTTTGTTGTTTTCTCTTACTGTATTCACTTACCGCCTGATGTATTTCTTCACAAGAATGACAGTGAGAACGACAAAGCTTCGCGGTATAACTTTATCAAATTTCATTACTATCACCCTACCCGTCGTGCTTGCGCAGCTTTATCGTCGTTACTTTACGCCGCGTCACTTGTGAGGTGAGAGATTGGGTGGGTTTGATCGATGAAATTGACGCGATACTGTCACAGGAGTGTGCTCGATATGACTTTCGATAACGCATCGTAACAAACAATAATTGTAATAGAAAGAGGGAGAGAGAGAGAGAGAGAAAGAGAGAAAGAAAAAAGGATGACGAAAATATGTATTACATAAATAATTTTAGATAAAATTGCTAGAACACGTTAACACGATTATTATATTAATTCTCTTTAATTTTTTATTATAATAAAATGTATACACACATCCGTGTTGTCTTATAATCGTCGTTATATTAAAAATAATTAAGATGCAGTAATTGATAATATTATGTTGTGATATATTAATTTTAGTATTCTCATATATAGAGCGCGTGAATTATTTTCACTAAGCAGTTAAATTACTTGGATTTATATGGATGCAGATACGAGAAATTTATTTATTATTCTATTGAAGAATAATTTACTATTCCATTGAAATGGAGTAATTACGAAAACCAATCCATCTGGCCAAACACTGGTAACTTCTATTTACAGTTTCGCAAAATCGATTCGAGATAATGTCAAATGGCGACGCAATTCGCAACACCAGCGGAATAAAAATTTCTTTCTCTCGCTCGTGATACTTGGTCGTTATCGGTTTCAATTTTCGCCGGAGCAATAATAATCCACCAAGGTGCGCGGTAACTCGCTCGAACGTAACAGAGCGAAACAGTTTAGAGAGAGCGTGATAACTCGCGCGTACGGCCGTTTAAAGTTGACCGAGATAAGGAACGATAACAAATAGTGGGAGAGTTACGAGGCAACCGAGAAACGAGGTCGAAAGATCGGTAATACCCAGGGGAGAGCTTTTTCTCACGAAGCGGTCTTCGTAGGGTACGTCGGGAGAGAAAGAGAGAAATAACGGGAAGGCAACCACCGGGTTCCCGAGAAATATTCTACAAGAGGTTACCGAGACCGTGCATTTGCAGTATCCTGGGATTGCACGTCGGTAAATCCGCGAAATTCTTTGATTTAGTTTACCATTCCTGCCGCCGTCCTCGCATACACATACGTAAGCAGACATTGCCACGGGAGAACGACCGCGTGTACGTATACATATACGCTGCGCAAATGCAAAGATAAGCTCCACGCCGGAAGGGGATCACTCTGGATCAGGGAGCATTCACGACACACGTCTTATTTCATTGTGCGCACCCTCTATTTCTGATAATCTCCACTTTACCGCGGGCTCCTTTCATTCGTTTCCTTTGCGTGGAACTTTTTTCTGTCACAGAACGTAATTAGAAAAGCTTATTACGGTATCAAGTACAAACTCATGGCTCATGGATAGTACTATCCCGATATAGTACCGAATAAAGTGCTAGTGTTGCAAATGCGTGTAGATTCTTCTACTTTTCATAGCGGTTTCCGTCTAAAGAATAAAAAATTAATATTATTCGTGAGAAAAATTGAGATCGACATTAAGTCTACTATTTGTATGCAACTTGTACGTGACTTGCGAAAAACCTCATAACAAGCAGCATGTTACTACTGTGCTGTTGGTTTAAGATTCTATTAAATAGCAAAGCACGTACAACGGTTATCGCCGATGTGTTGCCTTGAGCAAGAAAGAGAGAGAGAGAGAGAGAGAGAGAGAATAAGAGAAGAGAGGGACAGAGACAACTGTATACTATTTTTAAGGGATCCTTTTACTCGCCAACAGCGATAGCCATTAGCCTCGCTATTTCGTTTGTTAGTTTGTAAAATACAGCGGTGCTTTTATCGAACAAATTTAATGAAATGGAGTGCTGTGTCCCACGATGCTGATAACGAAGCCTCGCTGCTCATATTAAATTCCGTTTGATATCACACACAACGTCAATTTCGTCGTATGCGAGCTTTCACTCCGTATTTTATGCGAATCCTGTCGCAATAAGCGGCGTATGAACATTTGCTGAACGTGCATGCCTTTATATGACTGGCAAGTTTTCATTTCATCGTGATTTTCATTTTGAATTGCGGTAAAGCGGTTTACTAGAATTTTATGGTGATTTTCTCAGAAAGAAAAAGATCGAAAAAACAAAATTAAACTGAATTAAATTCAGTATGCATAATTAATTTTGACAAGAACAATATCATAACATGATTTAAAGTACAGCGCTCATATTTACAGATCGGTATGTTCATTCCGCGTACGTTCATTCTTTTTGTTCCAACGAATACACAATCGAACGCATTTGTTATTAAAATCCAGATTGACTGGCTTTTGATGTGTAAAAAAAGTCATTTTGCACGAACAAATGTACAAGTTCTCATTTACGTGAAAAATAGAAATTAAATATATAACACGAAGAGTTAGGCAGGACATACCTTCGAGGAATTTTTCAATAACAGCATGTGGTATTGCATATAAATAATTTCCACTTATATGGAAATTTCTTTCATGCAGAGGAATAGGTATTTTCAATCAAGGCATGCAAGATAAACAAGAAATCGTGGCGCAACTTTTATCTCTCTCTTCCCCCATCTTCTTCTCTCTTTACCTTGCTTTATCTCACTGAGGGAAGCACAAGTAAAAGAAAATTATAAAATACGGTGAGCTTTTCGCTCATTCATATTCCTGCGGTGTAGCGCAGCAATGCGATTGGCTAACTACCCTGCCATACGTACTGTGGTATATCCTACCACTTCCCTTCGTCTCTCATTGCTCCTTCTGCTTTCAGACGCTCGCTTTTATCTTTCTTTCTCTCTCACTATTACATAGTATATACAGGTATATATGCGAAACCGTTCTGCTTCCTCCCGCGCACCACTTTTTTCGTCTGATCGCGATATAAATTCATCCCTTTAATTTTCTCTCTCTTTCTCTCTCTCTCTCTTCCTCCCTTCTGTTTCTCTTCATTTTCAGTCAACGATTGTTCTGGATCGATTCTAACTCACCCTAGCTCTAAAACACCCTCTAAAATCACCCTAGCTTCCTCTTTTTAGCTCATTCCTCCGTTCTTTCACCCTCTACCGTCATCGCTGCCGGTTTACTCTTCTTGATTAGGCTTGAGGGATGAAGAAAGCTTCGTCTACGTTCTGAAGCGTCGTATAAAGATGTAAACGCCGCGGCGCTATCCGCCAATAGGCAGATTGAAACTCGCGGACTTTGACGACGGAGGGTGTGAGAACATGATTGCGAAACGGGAGATACTCGAATACGCGAGTCATAGATTGATTAATTACGTATCGAATCGAATCATTTACACGATAGTATATTATGTCATCGCGACTATATACACATTTTGAGCAACGAGATTTGTCGGTCATTAACCATAAATAATGGCTTCTTTCAGTTGCTTTATTATGCGAGCGTTGGCACGCTGTCAGAGCATTATTTTGGCACATTAGCATGGGATAAATCATATCGAGCTTATCGGTACTTAAAGGAGAACTATTACGATAGTTCATTTTTCCAATCAAGTAATTTATATTTGTATAAGTGTAAAAGGAGAATATATTTACAAATTAGATTGTAAAATTGTGAATTTTTCTTCGAAATCTTTACGGTTTTTCTGATATTTACGTATCGATGTTGTTCCATACAGTTTTAATATCTGACATAAAATTTACCCTTTCAAATATTGCAATTATGACTAAATTTGCAATTACGGGCGTACATTATCTACTTTAATAACCGAATATTGGGGGTGCGCGCGAATCGCAGAAAATTGCTCGCGGACAAAACTATCCATCGCCTGCCAGCCTGTAATTACTCAAGCGCGGTTAAACGGGGTCCCTATTGTGCCGCGTGGAAAGAAGTAACATTACATCGAGCCGCGAGCATATATATACATATATATATAATCGCTTTAAAGCGGGCGCGAACGTTACCCTGTGATATACGTGGCAAAAACTTGGCCACTTTATTCATATGCCTCCAGCTCCGTGTTCATAACCTTCCATGGCGAGAGTATATAAAAAAGTGGGTATGCAGCCACCCCCTCGTACCCCGCCTTTTCCCGCTGCGGCAAGTCCGCCTCGGCGAACGCACCTATATTTCTTCCCCGCCCCGGCTTAAATATGCTTAGATTCGGGGTAGCTTGATATTATGTTGCTTGCCCGACGAGGGGAATTGGCAAGGATGGAGGGGGTGGAAAAGGGGGTGGCGAGACCTTTCGAGATATTTCAACAACGGCTGCGTTTCACGTAGATCGAAAACTTTCCACGGCCGTGATACTGACACATACTTCATCGGCATTCGACGCCGACGAATCGAAGGGTGGAAATGGCGTTTTGGAGGAGAGTTGTAGACGCAGGGGGGCTGAAAGGGGTTTAGTTCGACGAACGCGGAACTCGTCGCGTTTTGTAAACGCTCAAGGCGCTCGACTGCCTGGAACTTATTAAACTCCGTAATTAAGGGGTTCTTGATCATGCTGGTTTGGATTTAATTACGTGGCTACATCGAAAGTAGCCGTTAATTTGTCCACTTTTCGCAAATTTCTTTCAATAAATTTGTATTTTTTTCCGGTAATGTTACCTGTTGCGTTTGCAGAGTAATGTTAAAGTTATTGTATACATATTTAGAAACAACAGTGTAAATTTTTGTATCTTACATAAAATTATATTTATCGTATTGTTACGTGATTTGATTCACGAAGCTCATAGATACATATTATAATGATAATTTTAAACATGGTGTAACGTGACAAAATGTAAATTTCCGAATAAAAGGAAGAAGAGAAAAATGCTATGTATTCGCAGTAACACAATGTATTTCCTTGCTTTTCATTTATTCGTCAGAACGCGATTCCCTTATGTTTCATATCTGCCACCCTGTCGCCGAATATTTTATTTCGACCGATATCAAAATGAGATCGTGTTTAGCGCCGCATAGAGAATCGCAGTGCGCGTCGAGTGGAATATTAAAATCTCGGGAAAAATCAAAACGCCACGGGCGGGATATGGTAAAAAGGGCGAAGCAGCCCGCGGTATTCGAACGGGAGATGAAAGTCAAAAACCAAGAATCCGGAGATAAATCACGTCGAGGGCTGAAAGGCGGTAGTGTTGGAGTCAATGGCCCTTGCCCGTAGTTGCCCGGGTTTTTGGTTTTTGCCATAGCATCCTCTTCCACCCGACTTCCCGGCCTCCGTAGTGTCCTGGGTAATGGACTAGAAGGATAATAATGCTCTGTTTTACAGCAGCGAAGTGCTACCTCGGCTTCTCCCTTGCCGCTGTTGGATGTATATGAAAACATCCAGCAAAATATCCACCGGATACCCGCCTCTGTAAGTTTGAGAGATGATGGCGTACACATATACGCGCACGCTCTCTCTCTTTCTTCCCCTCCTCTCCTCCCACATACACATATTTTTCGTACATTTACTTTTTTTATTACATTTTACTCATATCTTGCTGCGATTCTTATGTTTGTAATTTCTGTAATTTTGCGCGACCATTAATTTTTAGTGTTTTCAAATATTTAAATCAAACCAAATTGCCATTCATAAAATTAACCGATAAATATTTTTTGATACGAGCAGATAACAAAATCTTGGAATTTATTTGATCTCAGTTAAATAAAGATGAGGTAAATTTAATTAAAAGTTATACTAAGATGATGTAAATAGTTTGATATGAACAACTAAACTTTAAATTAATCATGAAATTCATTTAATATAAATTAGAAGAAAATATGCAGTAATGTTTATTACATCAGAATAACTTATCATACGTCAGTGTATTATCATGTTTTAAAGTTCCGCATCGAGCGTCGTTACGTTGGTCGCCGCGGTTACGTTTCGTCGATGCAGTTTTCATTTTTGTCGTTTTACTGTTATAGAGAAAGTTCTGCGACAAGCGGGTCGAATTCAAGGCGACGAAAAGTAGTGATAGATATGACTGGAATATAGCACGAAAAAAGAGCTACAGGAGGAGATTGCAAAGCAATAGTAACATTTATAGTTGCACTTTCTAAAGAAACCCTACGATCTTTATTACAAATTGTACTCACTTTTTTCGAGAAGTGGTGAACATATACATATGTACATTATATAACATATATGTAAAATATGAATATTTATTATTAATAGTTAATAATAAAACGATTTAGAATTGCTGTACATAATTTAGGTGCAGTGACAATAAAAATTCTAAATAATTATTTTTATATAATTTATGTAGCAAAAATTATATATGTAGCAAAATCCTTACACAATATTTAAGAAATAGTTTTACTTTTTATTTATTTATATTTCTTTATGTGCACATATCTGGATAAAACTCAATTATTTATCATATTAAGAGACGCCGTATTGTGTTTTCATATGTATAAAAAAATCTTTTTATATTTTTACTATAAAAATTAATATATAATACATACGTATATGTTTCTTAAACTAACAAATATTTTTAGAAATATATTTTATAAATAATTTTTTACGGTTAGGATACTCTCGAATAATTTTTCAGAATATTACGTTTTAGAAATGTTATATGGTATATTTATATTATATCTTATATTATATCAACCATAAATATTAGATATGTAAGCAAAATTTCTACGCACGTTCTGCGTTGTGGTGCATTACTAACATCTATATAGGTACGTATACATGTTTTACTCACATGCATGACGTGTGTCTCGCATATCTCCGGAGAACGCGAGTACTATACAACCTTGGAAACAAACCAAGGATTGGACAGACTCCACGCTACAAGTGCTTCAATTTATGACATGCAGGAACGTTCACGTAGACATAAGGTTGGACAGTTTAATCAGCATAGTTCGTAGATAGGTGATGGCATGCAATAGTGTTTTAGGATGCTCAATAGAACGGATGCTCGTCTCACTATTTCACATCCCATAAAACGTACTCAATTTCATGAACTGTGTAATTGTGTATTAGAGAATTCGGGAAATTAAACAGATAATAAGAAAATAAGAAAAAACTGCGTTATTATTTGAAACATTTCAAAAGTTACATGACGATATTGAAATTAAAAATAATTATATTACACTGTAACTAATATTGTAAGAAATTTAGATAACAAATAATAGAAATATTATCTGTGACATTTAGAATTTATCTTTAGACTTTTAAAATAACAGCTTATAACTTTTAGTTAACTTCTGCTACCTATACATATACAAATAACGTATTTATCGTGAACAAATCGAAGTAAAGCAATATTTTTCTAAATTAGAGTTTTGTTAAAAAGACTGCTATTTATTACAGTCACATAAATTCTTATACGCTGCACATCGTTTCATTCCATTGATTAGTATTCCTGGATAGCATCATTTCATACATGATGAATATGCACGACATGTATGAGTTAACATCACTATGCGCAGCTGTATTTGCGTTCGCACCAACCGTGTCGAAAGATGGCTTTACTCGAGTGCAGGTATCTGGAAAAATGAAGTAGCGCTTCTTCCCGCCAGACCTTTCGTTCGTTTCGCTTTGTCGTTTGGAAAACAGAACGCGAGGTTAAATCATGAGGGCGACCAATGAGCCGGAAGGGAAGAAAGGAAAGAGTAAGAGAGAGAGAGGCTCGCCATCATCCCACGCCACCGTCACAACCACTCGACCCTACTTATTTCAATAGCTTCCCCCTGCTTCGTTTGAATAATCTACGTCTATTCCGTGCACATATATATATACGCGCTGGTTCTCTAAATGTCTGTCAGCCATATACACCTACGAAATTTGGACGTTTATTAATATATAATTTAAATTCTTACTTATAATATTTATTAATAACTTTTATTTATTTTTTTTTGTACTAGATTGTTAATTTAATGTGATTAATAAAGCAGATTTTTTTATTTTATTTATGTTAGAAGAAGAATGACACATCAATGATCTATCTCATATATACATATATCGTCTTTATATATATATATATATATATATAAATAAATGTATCGTCCGTCATAAATTATTTTCGAGAATAGTGCGATTTATATGAAACCACGAGACCGATATATTCACAACCCTCTTTTCATCCGCGAATACACCCTCTCACTGTCCTTGAGGACGATCATAACCGGACTGCAAAATTTCCGATGCCTGGCCCTGAAGTATTTATGAAGGTATATCCACTCGTACCCTTTCCCACGCGCGTGCTTCCGCAGCCGGCCCTTATACCGCACATTCTCTTACTGCTCGTTCTCCAATTCTGTCTCTGTTTTTCATCTCGTCTACAGTCGGTCCTATTACTCTTGCGAAAAAGCCACGGGAGTTAATTCGAAGCCTTCCTACGAAGAAGGGTGCAAAAAGCGGGCGAGGCACCACTATCCTTCCGTCTACTTTTTCGTCCTTTTTCCACGCTCAGGTTACCGGCGTTGGCACTTGCGCCTAATCTTTATCCGATATCTCGATCCGCGGCTGTTGGTCGCTTAAACGCGCAACAACGATCCCTGGTGTGTGAGTGTGGAGGTAGAGTAGATGGTTGTACCGGAAAGGGGCGGAAGGGGATAGTAGCGAAACCGGTGAAAAAGTGTGGCGGTAATGCATGCTAGCATGCCAGCACTCGCAAGGGTAGAGTGGCACCGGAGCAGGTAAGTATTTTTAATGATACCGCCGTGCAAGCCGGTAATAATAACCCGATGCGACGTATCTGAGAAGTTTCTGTCGGATCTGAGCTGCGATAATCGCATCCGCGGTACTTGCGAGAAGGTATATAATAATTTGTCACGGAAAGTGCCACAATTCATTTGCACCATATGCCTGTGAAAATGTTCCTGAACAGCGATACATTTAGGTACATTCTACTTGATCATTTACAGTAACGAAGGTCAAATATACATGCAAATCAAATGTCTAACTTCATGCGATTTAATGTGTGTGCGTAAAAACTCAAATATTTAATCGTTTATTTTAAACGATAATGCATATTCGATATAATATTAATTTTTATGCGCTATTAGCTTTCCATGGGAAACGGTATTTTAATGGATTACTTATGGTGTGTCGCGGTCAACACAGTCTGCAACTAAAATACGATTAAAATGCGTTACCATCGTTGAGAGTCTCGAGCAACACGTTCTCCGGGATACTTCGGGAAAGCCGATGACAGCGGTTACACGCGGGAAAAAGAAAACATCGGCGGACCTTTCAATTTGCGGATACCTCGGACCCGAAGTAATTCGAGACTATGGACGATGAATGAAATCCACAGAGAGGACTGATTTCACAACGATGCGGCGCCGTTGTGCGTACGTGCCTCTATTTGTGTACGTGTATGTAGGCGTGAGCGTATGTATGTAGGTATGTGTGTATGGACGCGTGGGCGTAGATGGGTCCAGCGCAAAACAAACAAGGCTTACCGCATTGATCGCCGTAATCCCGAGCATGTACGTAGTCTCCCGCTGTATACCTCTCTCCTGACTCTCACCGATGTCCCGGCCCAGCCCCAGCCCCCTAAACCCTCTTCTATGTCGTACGTTCCCCATGGTACGTGTGCGTTCTATCTGTGCGGTTAGAGAAGTGCGGTCGTACGTTTGTACGCGTTAACTTGCGCGCGTGTCTTTGTGCTTGCGCGCGGATGGATTGTCACAACAGCGGGAGACACTAGACTAAACACTCCAACGATCGTGACCACCGACACAGACGCCGTGTTTCTATTGCGCAAGTAATATCCGTGACAATATTACCCCTCGCATATCCTTGCCGTCAGAAGCTCGATTTGACGCTAACGATATATCGATGATGCGAGAAAAATACGGTGAGATTTATGACAAAATGATGACAATGATTTCTAGAACAACGAGGACAGATAGAAATGAACGTACGGCGTGAAAAGGGAAGAAAATAGAAATTTAGTAGAATTTCATTCGTGAATAATTTTGATTAAGACTTTTCTATAGGTATAATGCATCCGTTTATCAGTATAATTGCAATATATCAATTATAATATATCAATAGATAATTTTAACGCAATAATTAGCATAATCTTTTCCTGTTAAATTTAAAGTGTTTTAGAATAGAATGCAATTATATTGTATAATTCAAAATAATTACACGATAATGTAAAATAGATAATAGATTGGATGCAAAGGCGATAAAAAGGAATAATTAAGGAATTAGTTAATTTTAGGGTCACGTTTTATAGTATATTTCTTACTTTTTCTCTTGGAGCGTACAATGCAAAGAGAGGGTTAAAAACTGTAGGGTTTACCCATCATTTATATAAATAGGGGAAAAAACGAAAACATATTACAAGTTCGCTAGTTTGAATTAATGATATTCAACAATTGCATAATATAATATAAAAAAATGCTAATATCCTTCATTTGTAAAAATTACGTTAACATGTATCATATATTATCATATCACGTACATTTCAAATTAAATACAAAATATGCAATAAATTAAGTTTTTAGCACAAGCCACTAGACATGAATTAATTTTTGGTGAGTAACCGCAAAATTATTTATTTATTTTTATCTCTTATTCAAACTTTCATTTTACGATGTAAATGGAATATTTAAAAATTCAATTTTTATGCTATTTTATAACGTGAGATAATTGAACAAAAAGAAATAATGAAGGTAAAAATCATGAATGTATTCAACTTTCAATACGTTTCATTGCTGTTTGCTATCGATGAAAAAAAAAGCTCCGAAAAGTTTATATTTCAAACTTTCAAACTTTTACGTATAGTGTAGTTGGTAATTGTATCGAGAGTTTAAAATTCTTTCATTTTTTGCGACGAAGCTATTTCTCTGTCGTGTTAAACAGAATATCAAGCTATTATTTATTCCTTGCGGAACGAAGAATTTACAAACTTATATTACATATTAACTTTACTTGATCTGTTTTAATATAACAATTAACTAAATTTTTTTTATCCTCGATACTTGACACACGAGGCGTTTCTGGTTGTTTGTGTTTTTTTTTCTCTATTTCTCTTTACTTCATCCGTTCTTTGTCTACAATGGCATTTAACGTCCTACGAAGATCGGAAGCGTGGTAGGATTATTCGTGGATACCGGATCGCCCAGGATACCCGGAGAAGCTCTGAATATCCGGTTGCCTCAACGCGATATCCGTGACTCGATTTCCAAGAGCACCTCGTCGAAGCTCCCCCTCTTCCCCTCCCCGTCTCTCTTACTCTCTCTCTCTCTTTCTTTTTCCTTCTCTCTGTATATATGTACTTATATATATTTCCCTATTTCTTTCTCTCGTCCTGCAACCGGGACGGCTTTGCCATAGTCCTTTCAGATTTATCGTAAATTCGATTTATCTGGCGGTTGCATATCACTCGTTCGTCAAATATGTGCGTTCAACATCGAAGGTGCTGACGCGTCTACGCTCAGGCGCGAATCCATCTGACGAAGCTGCATTTGAAGTACTGCAAAAGCGCAATACACAAGCGATATGAATGCAAACGAGCGAATGACGAGTCATCCCATTGTATCTCGCAGAACAGGATAAATTCAGAACTTTCTACAAGTTCTTTGATTATAAGTTTTCTAATAAGTTTCAAACTAAGAGCTTTGTCGACAATCCCGTCGTGTAAAATGAGCTTTGTGGATGCCAGAGTAATAAATCGTTCCTTACAGGATGTAATTACGTAACGCGTACCGCATAATATATTCTTTGCAATATGTATAAAACAACATAGAATTGGGCGAGCTTTTCTGATTGTTATAACGGAAGTGGCAAAAAGCAAAAGATGGAGAAAAACGACGAAATACGGAGTAGCATGCATATGCTCTGTGGCTTTACTGGCTTTCATCTTCGTACACCTTTCCTGCGCGACTGTCAAGATGATTCTATTCGTTCATTTGTTTCAGAATTTCTGGAGAGTTTCTTTTCGCATAACTCTCGTCCCAGCACTTCTTATCAACTTATATTTGTCCAGTTATAAATTTTTCGTAATCAATCATCACGTGAACGTAATAACATTAATAATACATATTCCCTAATTATTATGTCATTTTACTGTAATACTTTTTTAATTATGTATGATATCCGATACCGTATTCTAAATAAGTAACCATGTAATCCATTGTTAACATAAAAAATTTACAATTTTCTCGACTTTGTTTAGTTTGCAGATTCGGTAGGGTCAGGTACAATATAAGCAGAAAGGTTGACGGTATCGTCGGAAACACCAAGGGACGAAAGGTGATTGCAGAGTTCCTCGCAGTATTCGTGCGGTCGTATCGTCTGACGAGGTCAAAGGTACGTCGTGAGCGAGAGAGGGAGAGAGCGCTAGAGAGAGAGAGAGAGAGAGAGAGAGAGAAAGAGAGAGGAGGGGAGGGAGAGAGCGAAAGAGCAAGACAGAGAAGACCAGGGTAGTTCAGGCTGGCTGCAGCGAGGGTTGATAGCCGGGGCTCTACGTTTCATTAGCCCCGGCGGCTAACAGTTAACCGACAATTTAAACAATTTTTAACTTCGGAACTTTGCCACGTTCACCCTCGTCTCCTTTCTCCTCGGCAGCCTGCGGCGTGGACGACAGCGAGTTGGACAAGGCTCGTCAGCGACCTAAGCAGAGTTTTGCTCGGGCCTGTAAGTACGAGGAGGTATGCGGCGGGACGGACAGAGACGGAAGCGGGCAGGGCGGCTGGGCGGCAGGGCGGCAGGGAAGGACAGAGAAAAAGGACACGGATCAACTTCGCAATATGTGATTATAAGGATAGTTAAAGTTTTAAATCGGTGCGGAACACGGTAACTCGTGAAACGGCCGAGCTAAGTAGTCGGCGGTGATTTACTCTGCGTGTACGTCCTACACACACACACACATACACACCGACACACGCAACGACGTCGCCCCGCACAGTCGTTGAGTCACGCGCGCGCACGTGCGCGCTTTTTAATTTTACCGTATATAACTTCGCCGTTCGTTTACCCGTGCTGTGTGCGCAGCCGTGTCTGGCTCTCGGCGAAAATTCAATTGGTCGCGTAAAGCGTACGCGCGTACTGTACCAATGCACGTTTTCTCGAGCTTTGCGTGACGCGAACGAAAATTCCTCTCGAAGACATTCGGGACTACCGCGGCGCGAGAGTATCAATCGTATCCGCAATCCACTCGGCTCGGGGCGTTACCAATGGAAGAAGCTCGGAAAAATGTTTTCCATCAAGCCGTGTGACATCTCATTAATTAAGTTTCTATTAGCAATGGTGCGTGGCTGTATGCGATCTAATAACTTAACAAACTTCCGAGAACAATCATTTACATTACCGCGATTGAAAATATATTGCACAGCTGCACGAGCATTAATTAACATAATTTATGTTTGTCCACGTCGATAATGCACTTTTGTTGTTTTAGTTAATAATACCTGTTTAATAATATGGTCACGCGATAAAGCGTGTTCAAATAAATTGGGATGTTCTGCAATGATCGCTATTAAACTGATGCATCTGCAATGGAGAGCTGTACAGAAATTAATTACTATTTTGTTTCTGTACGAATTGTTTGTTAAATGTAAAAATTACATACCAGACAATTAATGTGATATTAATAATAATATTGATAGACAAAGCGCTGAAAGAAGGGAATCGATGTCTGACCATACACAGGTCTGACTACTGTAAGACTACGTTGAAGTTAAGTTGCCTCAAGTGACTTGGAGAAAGAAACGTATAAATTATATACGAATAAAGAATACAAGTCACAACAAACAGCAGTTCCAATCAAAGTAAACCTGTCAATTCTTGCTTCCACTTCGGCGTAACGGCATTGCACTCGCCTCTCCCAGTACAATCGCCGACTGTTGCATTACTACCCCCGGTTATATTTGAAGCGTATTTTGTACCATGCAATTCCGCGATTTCATTCGATAGAATTCGAAAATAACGCACGTCGAAGCCGCGCGGTACGGTTCGCGGCGTGCCATATTGAAATTTTTGTCAGAGGGGATACCGGGAACGCGTTTCTCCCTTTGCCGAGAACGACAGAGAGACAAAGAGGGTGGGCGCCCGATGGAGAGGGACGGTATTTCGATGGCCTGTTGCCGGCACGCCGCACGCCAGTAATATGCAAATAGCGCGACTGAAGCGCACCTATACGATGACAGAGACGCCGGGTCGGGATACGCGCGGGGAAGAGGGATCGGATGTACGTAACTGTACACGTCGGCTTTGATCAAGTGTAACAGCCCTTCGCGCTGGAGTGAACTCGATGAACGTTACGCGTGTAACCATGGAGTGTGGAAGAATTCGCGTTGTAATTTTCCCGAAAATTTCGGCGCGCCCTTGCTCGCCGCGCCGGAGGTATTCAAGCGCTGCGCGCGGACGCTCTAGTCGCTCTCGCGGCCGCGCTCGTTCAATATACCTACATTAATGGGCATTCTCTGATCGGGCTGATCCAATTTAAAACAATTTCGTAGCTGCAACGACTCCAACTTTTACGCGACAAAGAGTTCCGGTTGTTTAACTGCATGAAATATCAATGCACGATATTACGAGATATGCCTGCACTAGGTCGGCTATGTGAAAATAATTGCATAGTGTAATTACAATTTCATAAAAATGCAATTCCACATCGACGATCTTTGAAACAAAAATTAATTGCTACAAGAACCAATTATTCTTATAAAGATATTTATATGTGAGAAAATGTAATATAAATTGTTTTTACAAATATATACATATAAATGTATGTTCGTAGTACAGCACACGTACATATATACGTATATATATATAATACTAGTTTTTCAAATGTTATATTAAATTTTGTTTTTAATACAAAAAAATACTATGACTATAGCGCTTTGTCCATCATGACATGATGGATTAATTCTTTCAACGAGGCAAACGTTTGCAATCCATTCAGCAGACTGAAAAATTGTAATTGGTTGCCTACATCACACATATATGAAACATACTTTATTGTTACGAGGACTATACCTTTCAAACTTTTTAGTTAGTTTTGGAACTGATGCTTTGTACCGATCAATATTATCGAAAAAGTAATGCAGCTAACAGCATTTAAAAACGTGAAAAACATGATCTAGAGATCCTTTTCAAGATCTTTATAAACTTCTATTAAAATGTTACAACCGAACAGACAGTAATTTAATCCAAACAGCAATGTACGTATTTTCCAGATTTTAATGTCAAATTGAAATCTGGGAGATATGATCATCGTGTGCGCGCAATTTTATTTCTGATTTATTACTTTTAAAGCTTCTATAATATTTAACAGGGTTTATTTATGTTATCCAGACATATATTATATAACCGCATTATTTATCGATTTCATTTTATGACATATTCATCTTGTACTGCATAGGATTTTCGCGAAATTATCTAACTGGTAGATCGGTAAAAGCAACAGTATGGAGCAACTGGCGGATCAACTTGCAAGAGAATAGAATAGCAACAGAGCTGTAATTAAAATAGTTTACGAACGCGTCCTCCAAAGGTAACCACGAAAGATCCACACAAATGATCCTTTGATCAATGAACTCAGATAGTATATGTGTATGTATGTGTATACCGATTACTACTAACAAATACAAAAGCGTTCTCTTTGTCTCAAATAATTGAGAATCGATATGTCAAACATAATGCTTGAATTCAAAGGCTTAATGTGCGTTCGTGATACTTGTATAATACAAAAATGTAATATTTTTTAGTTTTAATTATATTCAACTATTAAATGAATAATTAAATTAGATTATTAGATTAGATTATTGGAAAAATATTCAATTATTAAATTATTAAATATAACAATGAAAAAAATATATTTATTAAATAATAATATTAATAATTATTATTATTGCAAAGTATGAAAAATTGAATTATCGATAATTTTATTAATTATTCCAAATAATGAAAAGTTCGTTAAAAGTTAGAGATTTTCAAAAATTAGTTTAATATTAATTTGTAACACAAAATTATTTAGAAACGCTAAAATTAACATAATTGTGTGATAAACATATAAAGAATAATCATGATCAAATTATCAGAATTTTACTTGTAGGTAGGGCAAATATTTATAAAGAAACTATTTAGAGAAAAGTTAAGGATTTGAAGAAGTAATTGATCCCGAGAAAGTATTTATCAAGATTGTATATATATAAAAATATAGTTACATATGTTATGTATATGTTGTCTGATATGTATATGCTGTTAAGAAGACGGAAATGACTGAAGGAGAGAGGGAGAATGCAGACAGGGAGGAATTAATATCGAAAGCGGAAAAGAGAGAACGCCGGCGGCAGACGATCCGAGCTCTGTTAGCAGCATATTGTAATGCGTCGAAAAGTTGGCGAATAAATCGAAGAAGCGTTGAGAGTAAAATTAGATAACAACTCTCGTTCTGGCTGCTGCCAGTAGAGAGCGGCTCTTCCCGAACTTTTAAGGACCATCCTCTTATTTCCCATACCTCAACCATTGCAGCTCATCTCCTTTCTCCCTTCCTTTGGTTTGCCCCATTCCTGTCTTGACTCTGTCTAGCTGTGCTTCTTCCAGGCACGACAGTTCCCGACATCTGATCTCTCTCTCTCTCTCTCTCTCTCTTTCTTGTTCAACGGCGCGATGAGGGTTATCAGCCACTCATTTGTTTCGAGCTTACGTTATTAGGCGTTTACTCTATTTCAACATTTGCTTATTTCAAAATAATAGATTGCTTTCGGGAAAGATATAAATTCTCGATTTGTTCTTGTCTTATGAGGACAGCTTTGAATCTGTGTCACGATAAATATTACGTTTAGTACAACGTACTAAAATTTATTATAGTAATCTCCAGATATCTCCATGGTTGTGCTATTTTTTTTTCATTATGTGGTAAATGTAATTTGATGTTTCCTATGCGCCAGTTTTTCTTCTTATTTGTGTTGAATAATTGAGAAAAGGATTTAAAAAACTGATATTTTATAAATGTAAGCACGTGTCACATTTTTAGAATTTATTTTTTGAATTTCATCAAAATTATCATTATATGCGTTAATTTCTGTATTGAAATACAAACAATATGCAAACAGGATTATGACTTGAATGAAAAGCGATTTAATATAATATCTGATTTAGGTATTTATTGAAACATATTAAATTGGTGAGGTCAATAGTGAATTATTATATAATTTTCAAGAGTAATCCACTATTTTGATAGGCTTAATAATTATATAAGATTAACCTCAAACTGTGGACAACGTTTATTTATTTACATATTTTCAGAAAGATTAATGCACATATGTATATTTAAGTATATCTTGTAATTATCACATTTTACGCTTTACATTCTAAAAGCAAAAATTGATTTAACAATGTTTTTATAGTAAATTTAGAGTTGATTATAATTGAAAAATGATAGTTTTAGCATACATAAAATAAACTTTTTTTAAAATTTCTTTATAGAAGCCTATTACACAGTGATGAAAAAGTTTCAAATATTTACAACATAAAAAATTACACAATAATAATTAAGAGCTTAAAATATTTTATTTATTTAAATAATAGTATTTTTCCGATTTATGCATTATGATATTGCCAATTGTAATTATTTACTAACGTTTTCATA
The DNA here is from genome assembly GCA_011638315.1 of Tetramorium parvispinum. NCBI lineage: Eukaryota > Metazoa > Arthropoda > Insecta > Hymenoptera > Formicidae > Tetramorium > Tetramorium parvispinum. The sequence continues at coordinate 25,523 of VBVR01000558.1, read as the reverse complement.
ATTTTTATCCTTTGATGAAAAGAAATTACGTACATCTTTTCATCAATATATTTTCTATATCAATATCGGAAGAAAACGGTGAGACGAGATGTCTAATTTGCATCAACGTACTCTTCAACAAAAGGCTTGGAAGTCCCTGAATTCAAGTACAATATCTCCAGAAGCCGTAAAGCCTGTCTCATCAGTGCACTGTTGGATGATGCTTCTCGCAGCGAACGAGCGCGACGAGTAAGGGCGGAACGAAAGGAGAGATGAGACGCGATAAAGCAAGCCAGGACCCGCACCATGAAGCGGGTGTCCCGATCAAACGAGCTATTAGACCCGTGTTACAGCAACCTTCCCAGGCACCAACCAACCCTTGTCCGCTGGACTCTGTGTCGCCTCTGGGCCCCCAGGGAAGCAGCGGTCTGCCTATTACATTCCACCACCCACTGCCTGCAGCGTAACAATCATAAATCTTCACGCAACGCCCAACCCCTTACTTCGACTTCGTACCCAAAGCTGTCACCTTGTCGAGGTAAATACCCTACTCCTTAATCTTGTCGCTGCGGCGAACTGGCTGTCACTTGCTTTTGCCAGGCGGGACGAGCCGCTGAATGTGCGACACTGCTTGGCGAATCGAGCGTATAAGGACGCGTGAGACGCGAACGCGAATTGTATCTGATGTGACGCTTGTCAGAATCCGGTTGCGGCTCACTCGAGGGAATGAGACATAAACATATGTGATTTGTAAGATGTAGAATCGAGAGAATAAAAGAAATTTTTAAAATCTTAAATTAAGTTCATTAATTGTGCATAAAATCGCGGTTATTTTTTTAGAAATATTATTTACTGAATAAAATTTCAAAACGATAACATAATGCATTCTGTACTAATTATATAAAGTCAATGAAGTATCTGAAATATTAGTATTATCGTGACATTCATTTAATCTTCAAAATCTTTCGTTTCATCGTCTTTAATAAATTTAAAGTTGGTCGTCGCTTTCGCATATCTGTAATAACGGAATAAAATTTTCACTAGTTATCGGTAAGCATGAAAGAAACGGTACTCTCTTTGTTAGAATTCCTGAAAATCAGGAAACATTCTATGAAGAGGGAGTAACGTACGTCAATTTCAGGTGCAAAAGTATTTTCGCGATAACGAATTCCCAAACGGGTTGACGTGGGGCTAATTATGTTTCGGGTGACGAGATCAAATAGGAGGTCGGAGGGACAGTTCTGAACGCAGGAATGGACACGTGAGAGAGTGCGTAGCGGCGTAGGATACGTCAACGTGGTTGGGGTGCCCTGCAACCGGGGAATGGCAAGCGCGGCGGTTTGCGGAAAGCCGCAGGCAGGCTGAACCCGACGGATCTGGAATAATCATTTGCAGCCTGAATACATTACCCGTGCAATTTATTTTGGTTTGTTTCGGTTTTGTTTCCATGATTTAGTGGAGCTGGGAGCGTGGCGTGGGTCGCAGCGCAGCGTAGACAGAAAGAGTTGAGCAGCGATAGGAAAGGGGAAAGGAGACGCACACACATGTGTGTGTGTGTGTGTGTGGATGTGTGCGTAGGAATTGGTGAGAATGCATGGCGATCCTTGGTCTCTCTCTTCATCATTCATCGTATATTCTCTCTCCTTCGCTCCCTAGGTACAAACATACAAATACCCTCTCGCAGTCATGTCGACTCTGTTCCGCGTTAGTTTTCGATCTGCGTCTCTCTCGATCTGCCAGCCCTGGCGACCTGCTGTGCCGCGACCGAGCATCTATTGATTCCTGACGAGAGAGTAATGTTCCTCCATTAATGATCATGTCCTGAATAAATCATTTGATAAAATGGACCCGTTGTTCGTGCGCACCCATGGTCGGGCCTACGTCAAGCCAGCCGGAGGACAAGCGCCAACAAATTGGCATCACCCCTCAGCGGCGTGCGTGTCTCATGTTGTACCTCTCGTATGAAAGTAGAAGGCGAAACCATTCTTTCCCCCAACCAAAGTCCCTCTTCTACATTATAAATCTCGGCTTTGTAAAGAATCTCCACAGAGCGTCAATTATTATTAAGTGATAATTATAATTCAGAAATCTTTTATACTTCATATAACAAATATAAGAAAAATATTTAACAGAATATTTAAAANATGCAGGTTGTAATCTATACGTAGTTGTAGTTGAACTTATTGCGATTTTTATCATTATTTTTAATTAATTATTCACATAATATGGATTATTGTATATATTTACATACAAAATAATTTTTATCACTGTATATATTATTGGTAATGAGAGTTCCATTGCTAAAGTCGAAATTCAATGTGTGAAAGAAAATAATTGCATCCATTAAGAGAAAAAAAAGGAAGTGAGAGAAAGAACGAAACAATGCGTAAAAAAGTCGTAAAAAAGGAGAAGCGAAGGAAGAAAACGCACGCGTATTTAACTGCAGGTAAACCTCAGGAGCTCTCGATGCATCTCGCAATTGGAATTGGCGTCTCTTGAGATGTCGGGAAATGAGCCTGCATTGAGACAAATGGCATGGGAACGATGAATCATCGTACGTCAAAAGCAGGAAGTGAGGGCACCATTTTGCAGCGGCATGACGGAACTCTGTGAAACATAGCCTGTGGTATATAAAGTTTTTCTTTTCCCTTTTTCCTATCTTTTCATTGAGACGAGCCTGCAATACGGTATCTTTGCACAGCGAATATCAGTCCGATGATTGGAAAAGGTAGATTACAATTCAGTGCAGTCAACAAACTTGATGCAGAATAAAGTAAATAGCAGTCGAATAATTTGCCTTTAAATTTGTATGTAAATAAGGTAGTTTTGCTCGTTTCTAAAGAAAGATTTTGAATTATGTATTATGTTGAAAATAACTGTTTTTTTATTTAGATTTAATAAGGATGTTTAAAATTTATTAATAAATTATCTTACATATAATATTCTTCTATCTCTTAACATTTCTTTATTTTCTAATCATATCTTAACAAATTTTATCTATAAGATATTTTTAATTGAGAAAATCTATAGTCATGACTAATAACGTATTGAATTTACATGAGAGTGTACAACATTATAAGAATAGCGCATTTAGATACACCTACTTTAAAAGAATCTTGCGCGTGCAATCTTCCCGCAGAATCTTCCCGCAAGGAAACATCTTCAAATATTCAATATTTATCTGAAAACACTTTCAAACAAACTCGCTACTTTTTCCAATTCTCATCAGTTGTCAAAGATAACAATGCTCGATTACAGTTTATTTCGAATACCACAGCAGAAAGAGCCTTTATAACGGCAATGCTGAAGGATCGTTTAGAGGACCAAGGCAAAGACGTGTTTCGCGTCAATGTTTCTACGCATCTCAGGTAAAAAGAAGAGCAACGGATCCTGGCAGACTCGACGACTGGGAAAACGCAACGAAAAAAAAAAGAGAGAAAAAAGGAAAACGAGCCCAACACAAGCAAGGCGACACTGGAGAAAAGAAAAGCCTTAGAAGGCGATTCGTGTACATGCTATACTCGTGTACCGGTGGACTACTTTCAGCCGGCTCGTTAACGCGCTCCGACAGCCAGACGTGAGAGAAAAGGAGCGGAGAATGCTGGAAGGAGGTTGAAGCATTTTCCAATTAGCGTTAAACAAATATCCGCACGCCTTTCAGCCCGGTAACGCCAGGCAATATCCACGTCTGCAGCTATGTACGTTCATGGGTACCAAACACGACCAAGAAAAGGGGTAGCTGTACGGAGATGTGCTGCGCGAGATGTGGGACAGCGGGATGGGGCTGGAGAGTGGAAACAACTCGTTCGCCGGTGGAATAAGAAGGGCGGAAGAAGAGGACGCCGCGAGGATGAGGAACGCGCGTGGGCGCCAGCGGGTTGCAGCGCCGAATTGACGAACGCGAAAGAACTGAGCGGAATTTCGCATTTAATCAGCCGAGCAACGAGACTGCGAGACTCGTTGGTTCGCGAGCCAGCGAGGAAAAGCGCAGAGGCGTAAAGCGTAGAAAGTGCTAAATGGTATCTGAACTGGTTCCTTTCTGACGAGCGCGGGGCGAACAGCCATTTGGTCGGCGAGTCGGGAAGATGGTGAGATCGAGAGTGGGAATGGAAGCGGCGATGGTGCTGCAAGCGGTGGGTGCTTTTAATCTTTCGCTCGTGCGAGGATGCGCCCATTACTGCAAATTAAACTCCCTCGGGAGCCCCCGGCGTGTGACTACCATGAGAGCTACAGTAATCTGTCCACGAGGAACGTGTATATATGTACGATACTGCGTCTGGTGAAAAACGGTCGGAGAACCAGATGCCCGTCGTCCTGGATATAGGATTTATAGCTGTTGCCCGTACGACACGCTGCGATCGTGAATGAAAGAGATTAACTTCTCGCGAGAATGGCAGTGCAACGGGCGAATGTTCGGTAGCTGTAGCAATCACGAGTTGCGTTATTCTCGGATGACCAACAGATTTGCGAAACGCTGCATAAAGGACACTTGTTTATTTGTTACAGTCAAATGGAATTTTTATGCGGAATGATATGGTACGATTGTGAAACTTAAACTCCAGAATGAAATAATATCCTTTCGTTAATTTTAAGAAATGCTTTCTTCTCCATATACACATAGTACATAAATGTGATTCAACATTAAATTCGCTCGTATTTCAAATTGTGTTCATAACTTATACATACTTATATCTTGATCATATTATGAATGTTTCTCATCCGTAGGTACCGGTTCTATTCCGTATTATTTACGCAAGGATAATCCAAGGTGTCAGTGCATCGCGATGTACAAGCTTCTTCGTCCGCGTTCAATCGCGGACTTTTCTGTTCCCCTTTTTCCTCGTAGGCACGCTGAACGAACCGGTAGTTCTAATTGAATATCAGGCGAAATGTAATTACGGTTGGAATTCATGCTTCGTCGGAGCAAATAATTTGCCATGGCACGGAACACAGTGAAATGGTAACGAGAGGATAGGACGCGGAGGGTGTGTTGAGAGCGGGCGCGCAGGGGCGCGGAGGCGGTAGAGCTCGATGCGTTATCAAAACTTTGATAATCCAATCGATTACCAATGCAATAATTGGTGGCCGAGCCGACGGAAGGGGGTGGGATTTTCGGTCGTGCCGGGATTCGGCGGAAAGGGTGGAGCAGAGGGGTTAAGTGGAATGGGTGGATACTCGTATGTCGGGATGGTATCGCGGGGTGATATGGGAAGTGGGTGGAAAGAGGGTAGCATAGAGTGGGAGAAGGGAGAGGAAGGGAGAGAGAGTAGGTACCATTGTAAATTAACGATAAACGAACTGGCGCTCATCAAAGAGCCCCTGCGCTCGTAATATCTGTCCGGCTAATCCATTTACCGACAACGGTAATTCTCTGCTGTCGCCGCCGCTGCAGCCCTCCGGCCATCCAGTCTTCCACGAAACAGGATGTTCATCCCCGCAAAATGGAAGAGGTAGGGCCACGTGATCGTAAACGAGTTTCGATGCAATTCGCAACGTTAATCCTGGTACAGTTTCCGTGATCCTTACACGCGAGCCGAAAAGACAAGACTAAGGTGCAAACGGTATTACTAACTCGATATGAATTCAAAGACGGCGTCAATCTATGTACAAATATGGATAAATTGAACTAATAGATTTCTTATTGCCGTTAATAATAATGATCTTAAACTTTTTATCAGTATTAATGAGCTATATTTTCATTAAATGGGATTATGTGAGATTATTAGAGATAACAATATTTATTATACACTTTTCTCTATACATAAAATTATGTTATATTATTAATTATTGAGATACATTTTTAACAATTTAAAAAAAAATTTTATCATATTTAGATTTAACGTATAATTTTTATTTGAAATACATTAACCTCTCATGTTAATTTTAAAAGAAGCATATTGGTAACTGTGTAATCGTATATATCAATATTTTATAAATTAAATCGAACTGTCGGGATGGAAGAACAACAAAATCACTGGTAAGTAACTAATTTTATTATATATTTCTGCTTTCGTAATTTCCGAACTTTCAATAATTGGATTTTTTCCAGAATTAGGAAAAATTAGCTATGTAGGATAATATATTTTATAAAGAGGATTATACTTTTCTTTTATTATGTAGCTGTAACTTGACTGACAATTTACTTCATATATGTTTTCACGTAGTTTTCGAGTAAAATTGATTTTTACGCTGCATTTTTTAATATACATCCCTTGTTTTACACACACACACACACACACACACACACACACACACACACACACACACACAGACATATACATAGACAATTTTTTCATGAAATTACTCGATCGCTTTGCGGAATCACACAAATTCTGAACAAGTTGAAATTTCATTACTAGCAACGCATTCTACCAATGAACGAATTCTAAAGGGCGAAATTCACGTAGGATTCAAGGGGATAGTTCAAGGGCGTTCATGCTCTGGTAGTGATTGAACATCAAAGGTCTTTAGTCGTTTGACGCTTCGCGTGTTTACATTCAATAGGCGGTGCAAATGTTCTCTAGATACTATTAGCAGCCGGGCGTTTGGTAAATGTACGGAGGACTGATCCGCATTTAACTAGCAATTTCCCGATTATACAATAAGAAATTATAATTGTATATTAATGCTGCATATGCTTTAGTTTATCTTCTGTATGAAATTAGTATGAAATTAATATTCATTTCACTCGGATATCACACTATTTTTACATTTATTTATCTTCATTCATTTTTAATCATAAAATATTTTTGTTATTTTAATTTAATTAATTAATTAATAATCATACATCATTGCGCATTGTAAACATTATGTGTGTTATCTTCTATTTATTTATAATCTCATAATGTAATACAAATTTTAAACATAAAATATATATGTATGGAATTTTATACATACATATATATAGTAGCTTATTGACTACGGTATTAATTTAAGAAGAAATATTGTGTAATACGTGTAATGTCAGATATGTAATGTTACCTGATATTGCTGTTTCTTTTGAAATAAATTCAGCAGATTAGAAAGTTATTATTCTCTTTCGCGACGTAGAGCTGGAACCGCAAATTTCCCGAAAAGCACTTTGCGGAATATGAGATTCGCTCGAAACGCTAATGAAATCCGAAGGGCAACGAGCAATTTCTGAAGGTGGCTTACTGGCCACGGCTTAATCTAACTCGGAGCCAGACTTTGCGCCGCGGGAGTTTCGTGCCGTTGGCTCTCGAGGAAGCCATCTCTGAAACTTGTCCCCTAAACGGGGAAGCATACGTCACCAACAATGAAACTTAGTTCGATGAGAAAGCCTGGGGTGTCGATTCGTATAAGACAACTTAAAAGCGTAGAGTATGTAACTCTATGATATCTAAAAGCATCTGTGTTGTTTTTTTCTAATACGTATGTATATTTTAAAGTATAATTTTATCCATTCAATAAAATACATTTGGCTTTTTAAAACTTTAGGATCGGAAATAAAATAATTTAATAACTTTCCAAATAGTTTCGTTTATGTCTTTTGGGAGAGACAGGTATATTAGGCTAAAGTTGATGTCCATGTGACATATAATCTACGTTGATCCTCATGAATACGAAATACCTAAAAGCAGCAGAGAACGTTACCCGTCATAAGACACATAATTGACGTTTATAAAGTAGCTATATATAAACTTTCACTAAGTCAAATATAAAATAATCCCGTTACATTTGATTTTAATAAATTTTTACAAATAACGTATCTTTGTATAATTTTTTTCTGTATACAATTTTTGCATTTTATAATGTTTTCAAATTTATATCTTCTCCACTCACAAACATTTCTGAAATTTCTAATTACTTGAGAAAAAGTATAAAATGGAAACTTTTTGTTGAAATTACTAATCCATGTAATTTAAAACTAAATAAAACTCTTTCAAACATTTTATTTTTAAGATTATCGTTCCATTAAATTAAGCTTGATACTGCATTTAGTAAGGCAAATTTAACCGAATTCGCAAAATTTATCTCTGCAGATATAAATATATTGGCGATCTTTGAATTTACTAATTTTAGAAGGTTAATTGATTTTGACTAAATTATAAGGATATAGATTATATTTTATCGTTAATCTTTAATTTTCAATACAAATTTTATAAGAACTTTTAAGTTTTATATAAAAATATATAATTACAACACATGTTTTTATTATATATTTTACAAATATATAACCCAATAAGTATTAAATAAAAACGAATTTTAGAAAAGTGATATAAATATATGATAATAATTATTATTAATACAAGCAATCCAAATCTTATATATTTGCTATTCCAAATATGTAATGTCAATTTCTTTGGATGTACTTGGAAAATTGTACTTATATGTTATTTTAAAAAATCTTAGCATCTTCTAACAAATATTATTGTTAAAAACAACACAAATTTTATAAAGAAGAATCTTCATTCTATAGAATTTATCATTTTGCGTGTTTCTCTTTTCTCTGTCTGCGCAGTAGTCGCGGTTGCTATGTGCACGGCCACAATTTTTCCCAGCAATTTGTCTGGCGAAGCATAACACAGATCTGAAGGGGCAAGAAAAAATAGTAGGCTGTTGTTCTCTCAAAAAATATGAATGGTTCTGTGGTTAGAAAACTAACAAAAAATTATACTGATAAAGATACAATAAGTAAACATAAAAAAAATACAAAAAATATTAAAATCTTTTAATGTTATTTGAAAGAAGTTAAATTAATTTATTAAGTTTATTAAAGTGTAATAAATGTAAATATTAAAGATTAATGGAAATGTAATAAATGAAATATTGTATTGGAATTGTGTAAGAAGAAATGATACAATAATACAAAATAAATAATAAGAAATAATAATGAACAATGAAACTTATATTATTATTAGTTTTCTTAATATATGTATTTTATATATTTTACTATATTACTTAATTACTAAAACAGAGTAGTATTTTAATGCATTTTGATTTATATTTAACCAATGGTTTTCTTTATCTTTTCAGTATTCATTGTTATTTATGATACGTCGCCCCGGGTTTATTATGCTTTAGCATTGAATCTACGAACACCATTTTTCTCCGAAAATAAAATTCCGTTCACATATATTGTGCTTTTGGCTATCAAAGGCTTTTATCGTCCATGGTCTACTGATTGAAATTGGACAGCCGTTTTTATTATATATATATATATATATGTATGTATGTGTGTGTGTGTGTGTGTAGAGATATATCAAAACGTAAACGTGATTCGAATAATGCAGTCAACAAACTTATATTTTTATCTACTTATAACAAAAGAAATACTTGCATCCACATTTGATACTTTAGAAATTAGTTTACGCATGTGCAATAAGTATATATATTGATATTATTATAATGTAATTAATGTGTATGTGATAAATAGAAAATGATGCATTACGATTATTATAAAAATATACAGTACAATTTTTCATAATACACGTCAAGCTGTAACACATCTGTGAAACTGTACCTTCAAAATACGTATATGCCATTCGCCATCATATATAAAAGAATGGTCGCCTGCCTGGATATGGCCTCAGGGCCGTTCGTTCGATATTTATTGGAGTTACACATAGGACGTAGGGGGCACATCCGGTATAATAATATCTATTTTCCGGGCGACGACGCGGGATGAGCAAAAGTACGACGAGCAGAACCAAACGCAACGGAATGGAACGGCGAGGACGACTACACGATGACGTCGCTGTCGACGCCGTGGTCCATCGTAAATGGAGCCGCGTATGGTAGGAATGAAGATAAATAAAATGAAACGAAAGAAAATAGAATGGCCAAGAGAACAGTGGAGAATGTGGATGCAATATGATGGTGGTACCGAAGGTGTTACGTGAATGCAATGCCGATTGACTAAACTGGATGTGTGTCCTCTTCATCGATTCCATCGCACGCTGATGTCGATTTCTTGTACGTGCGCATCGTTGATTCAGTTGATTATTTCATTTTATCCACATCTTAATGTGGATACGCCACAAGAGATAAATGAGAGTAATATTAAAATTATTAAGTTTATTATTAACTAGAGAAGAAAAGCGCTGATTATGTATTAATTTATAAACAAATAAAGAGATTGAAATACTTGTAATATTATGACGTAATACATAGACGCTCCTTTTACGTCGAGAACGCGAAGCAGAAACGCATGCGGAAACGGCGTTTGCATGAAATAGCACAACTGCATTTTCATGGAACAAATATAACTCGCCGAAAGAATAAGTAACTTTTCTGTAACAGGTGCGGAAAAATACAGTCATAACACACGGTGAATTTGTATTCTGCTCGGTACAAGTATAAAACCGTTTAACAGACGGTCACCAAGCATCGAGCGGTGGATCCTCCGTGACAGAATTCAATGAGTTCCAAGTCGTAGCTGCACATTCATAATCGCATCATCCCTAGGACCACCGAGGAAAGAAGCGGGAAGCGCGAAATACGCGCATGACAAAGGTAGGTTGAGAATATAAAGAAGATCCGTAGACAGAGGATAGTCTCCGACCGTATGCGAGCTGCGCGCATTGAGCTGTTTCATGTTACGGTAAAACATGGTGGTGGAAGAGAGCACGAACGAAGATGACGGTGCGCGAAAGAGGGAGGTCAATTGCTCCCACGTGCCAGAACGTGCCGTTGGAATTTAAATGTATTTTATTTAACAGGTGAACGCGCCCTGGGCGTTCGAAGCTTTGAGCCTTTTTCCCTCGAGTTTCTGCTCTTCGTCGCGTCCTTCCCCCCCTCCCTGCACGACCCTCATCTTATTGAGAATACTCGTTAATTACATGCGCTTCCCTCTGGCGCACCGTTCTTCATGATTCGACTTTGCTCCGTCGGTCCCCGTTCTTTCGGTCTAAACGTTGAGCCCGTCGTCTTTTCCGATGCAAATTAAAAGCGTGCAGAGAGCGAAGCTGTGTTTTCAGGTGAGACCAGTCGGAAAAGAGATGACGGAATATTCCCGTTCGACGAGCGTCGGTCGATCCTGTCATCCAGAATACTTCGGTGCGCACTCTTATGCCGTTACATTTTGCGCTGGTTGGTCTATTCAATAAATCCCTGATAAATTGAATTACAGCTTTTTACTGACGTTAATAACGTCTGCAAGCTTACCACAAAGAAAAATTTATCAAGTTTTTTTCCTTTTGACTGAATTAAGCCGCGCGGCATTTAATTTATGGAAAAGACATGTCAACATTTTTTAAAAAAACGATTGCGCCGAAAAATTGTAATTGTCATGCTGTGAAATATTGTGGCTGTTCATTTGAATAGTTTATGACATGACAAAATGTATATATCTACACTTTTCATATCTTCAGAATTGCATATATTGTACAGGCAATTACACCGTGAACTTGGAGGTTTTTAGAATCATTATGACTTGAAAATGCAAAGTTATTTTAAATATGTTCCTTTCTGCGGAAACGCGAGAAAGGAGCGAGAAAACGTGCTCTTTTTAACTTTTACCTTGCCAGCTAGCATTAGCATACGCGCCTCCAAATGTACGTAAACCTGTCGCAAAAAGTGAACGTCAAGAGGTGAGGTAATGGATTTGACAAGATACTCCCCGAACAACCATTATATTCGGTACGTCTACGGTAGTAACAACACGATATCAGCCTTCTGAAACACCGAGTGCAAGAGAAAGGCAACCATCCATTTATTCATAGCGCTTCATAAATAAATGTATGAAAGCGCGGGGAGCAGCCACTGGGCCAGTGTTCTTCTTTTTCCATTGCTGGCCGCGCCGTATAGGTAAGCTACCTTTTTCAAGTTGTATACATTTATTGCGCGATAAGCAAGAAATCCAACAGGCGTACGCTTAACGTACTACAGGTGAGTTACAAGATGGTCTATTTATCCGAGATTGCGCTGCATGACGAACAGGGATTAAAAGCGCGATAGGTGCACTGTGTGCATGTGAGTTATGCATTTTACGTGCGTGTCATATGGCTGAAAGTTTGAGATATAATTTATATCCGAACACGTAGCTGATATGAACCTTCACTGAGATAGATGCCATGGCACACTCAAAATGCCATGTGCGGATAACACTGTATTGTGGATAGCGGATTATGTTGTTGGGAAACGCTAAAATTTCTATATTATCTATGAAAATTATCTATGAAAAGTTTACAAGTTTAGCTAATTAGACAATTTAGTTAATTAACCTTTAAAAAAGGGATCCATTTTGCCTAGCATATAAATCTATCTAAAAAGAGAATAATAATTTTAAATAAAAATATTAATATAGGTATATCCAAATAAAAAATTGTATTACGATTTATAATGAAAATTACTAGTATTAATAATGTTTATTTACAACATTTTTTACTTTTTACCAGCCGTTTTATTATTTGTGAACAACGAATTAAAATTCCATCGTGATATCTAATTTTGTATGCGTGATGGCCGACGGCGGAAGACAATTCCTCATTGATTGCATAAATAATTTAATTAGCAGACAAGAGAGGAGAATGATCGATGAAGGAATACGAAAACGGAACCTTTTGTTTCGTGATTCAAGAAATTCTCTAAGGACAGATTAGTCTCTGATACCTTTCACTCTCATAGAAGAATGGGACAACAAGAGGAAAATGGCTTGCAAGAGAATAACAAGTATAGTAAGAGAACGGCGCGAGGCAGAAAACTTGTCTTTGCATACTGCCTAGTTTACAATACAGGATTAAGTTGGCGACCGCGCTTCCCTATACCAACGTTTCTGCTTCAAACTTAAAGCCCTTGATAAGCTCTCGCGTTCTCCGTTCTACACCTCCGCCACGCCGAACCTGTCGCTTCTCCAGGAATCGGTGCTTTGTCTCATTTTTTATGTACTAAATCTCCCAAAGTCTACTGAAAAAATATTTTACTTTGCAGCAGTAAAAGTTCCTTATTTATTCATCGCACGAAATCTTTTTTATAAGGTAATACTTGAAATATCCTAAGAATAAATAGAAATGCATTTATAGAGTAATTCTATAAATTTCACTACTCGTCTAAAATAGAAATTGTAATATCGTAACTGAAAGCTTTTATTGATTGCATATCGATTATCTTGAAATAAATGACATTTTATAATTGAGCTGATTAATGTCCATAATAATCTTACAACAAATATTCTCTTTATATATAAAATAAATAATATATAATTTCATAGTGTTTTGGTGAAGAAATAGACTTTTTCTCAAACTGAGAAGCATTTTTCCATACTAAAGAGATTCAAGAAAATGATTCCGCATGAGATTATTGCGAGAGAGAAAAATAAGATAAAGCTAACTCAGACACAATACTTTGTGGTGGTGGCGTTAGCGAAGGGTGGTTCGGCACACATGTCCAAAAGAAATAGTAGATATACAGTATATGGGATAGATATAATGTTATGGTACGTTGACCACCACGGCCCATGTACTTCCTAGCGCGCCAGTACTGCCACGCTACGTTGGATTTACTCCTCTCTCTTGCCCGCCTTTCGTCCACCCTCGTTTTTACTTCTACCAGCACGACTGCGTATACCATCCCTTTTTGCATTCTTTATTTCCTCCGTTACCGTGCAAATTGTACTCTAACAAAAATATATGCTTTAATCAGCTTATTTCCGCTTCGATGGAAAATATGGCACCCCGGCGGTGCCTTCGTAACTGGAACGCTTTTTGCGACGGTAATTGTGATTGCCGACACGCGTTGAATAGAGTTTTAGTTTACAAATCGCGCTCTCCTCTTTTTTTAGGCTAAATTACTATTGTCATTCGATTATAACTAACGATGCATCGCGTTTGCCTGCGCGATAAACCGTAAATAGAAGTAATGTTTGCACTTTTAATGCAGAATTCTAGAGATTAAACAGAATTCGAGATTAAAATTAATGGTATTTTTTTTTTAATCATCATATTTCAGAACATACTTATCCGATAATCTTTCCTCAAGTTTTAAAAGACAATGCAAACTTAATATTTCTGTTTATCAAGGTAGCTCTAGCTCTCGCAGCTCGTTCCATCTCGCTCGAGACCGTTGCTTCAGTAGAGGCTTACACAGTATCGGTTCGCTCACCCTCGACATATACGTCGCTTTAATTTGCATTCCTACGACCTTCGTAAAATAAAGGTTATCCCGGGCGCGAAGCACGTTTCGAAACTGAATCCGCTTTCCAACCCCCCCCCCCGTCTCCACCCCTTTTCCAACTTCTGCTCACACTACACCACAACATATCGTGCTTTCATGCTGCGAAAGGTGAACTGTTATTGCAAATAGGCGAAATCGTCCTGGCGATCCCTACTATGGAGATATCATGCGGTTTGCAATATCGAGGTGAAACGACACGGAGGATAATTTTCCCATAGGAATCCAGCAAGAACACTATCACGACGTTTGAATCCAGAAAGCCATCGAGCCGTTCGCAGGACGATCGTTTATGGTTGATGTCACGTGCGAGGATGTTGAAACCGGATCGTCTGATCTCAGCCTTACACATGATGTTATTGCAGTGTAAATACTAGATTCTTAAAAAAACATTTAATATATATCCTATACGACGACATAAACGTGGAAATAAAGACATAAACCGCATTGCTCGACAGGCACAAGAGAATTCATCGCAATTTCAGGAATATTTCTTTTTTTTATACTACGCACTCGTACATGCAAAATACCCATACACATGATTCATATCATATAACGTTTCCAAACAATTAATTAAAATTGGAAATTGTACTACAATATATAAATATCATGTTCAGAATATTGTTGAATTCGGTGAAAATATCTTGCAGCGCGAGTTTTGCAAAATAAACTTTATTCTGGGAGTCAAATTTGTGTGTGCGATATACCGAAAAGCTCGTCCCCGCGGAAAGCTTGCCGATAACGACCGTTCGCCGAGCAGATAGCGCGCCGAAACATCTCCCAACAATCGCTCCGGCAAATTCCTAATTCCCATACATCACATCCGCGGGTATTGAAAATTCAATCAAATTCCAAAACGCGCTGCGCGAGACGATTGGCCAGCCTAGCGCGTATTTTTGACGCGTTGCAGTAAAGCCTGGCGTTCTGGCGAGCGTGTGCCACGATTTGACCGATTTACCGGGCGACATTAAGCGTGTGTGCACGCACATGCATGCGCACTTGTCGGTGCCGTCGACACGACGACAATGACGATGATACGGTGCCGTTGGTGGTGGAAGGCAACATGCCAAACTGTCAGACAGCTAGTAGCATACAACTCGGCTACACGTGTTCACAGGCCCCTTCTGTAACCATTGGTATGCCAATACGATGCAGCGCCGCGTCCTGCACCCCACACCCCTTCTCGTCGAAACGCCTTACAGTTAGGCTATCAGATAACCCTTTAACGTCGTTGTGACCTAGTATGCTGCGTTTGCACGCACGCAGACTTCCGGCCACCCCACCGCCCAGGCTTAATCGCTTTGAGTCGTGTACCTTCGTCCTTCTCAGTGGGTGGTCGGTACTGTGAGGTACCAACGTGTTGCCGCGGATGTTTCTGTTTATCAATGTATACCTATTCACTGGTAAAACACAAGTGCTAAATATGCGCTCGTAGAATTTACGTTAATTTCTACAGATTTTATATTCATGTAGTTCTACAAATTAATATAATTTTAATATTATAGAGTGTTGCTTACTTTCCTTAATAATGTACGCTTATTAGACTTTAATTCAAAATTGATTAACAAGTTTAAAGAATTAACAGAAATTAAGAATTAAATCTATTTTATAACTTTTCAAAGATTATTTTGCCCTATTGTTGAAACCAAAGATGTAATCTTATTAGAGAAATGATATTAGATAAATGATTTTTATATTTTACAATTTTGGGTTTTTATTTGTTAACTTAATGTACAATATTACAAAATCTTCGTTTTAATTTCTGTAAATAATTTGCAAAACTTACTGTATGTTTGTTTAAAATGTATTAGTGTTATATTTCTCGAACACAAATATATCTGAAGCAAAGAGCTGTGAGTAGGTCGACGAATGATTGCCTGGTTCTGGAAAAGTTTCAGAGGAATCAGTTAAAACTGTGTGAAACTAAGGAAGCTCCTAAAGTCAGTAGGAAGCTTTGATAAAGTCAGCAATGGTCAAATGGTCTACCACTTCCTTTACGTAAGAAGGATAAAGATTTAAAGAAAATTTGAAAAGCGCACATTCCTTTAAAACTTTCCGCAATCCACTAACCATGCGGTGAAAAAAAATACACTTCACAGATTTTACGTCAAAGCATAAAGTTTATTAGCAAGAAAGATATCTCAAGTTGAAGATATACTAAAAGTAAATAGTTGTAAAGAAACATCTCTGAATCTACAACTAAATACTAGTGCATTCGCTTCGAGAAATGTTTAAAAGGAAAAAAAATTCAAAAAGATATACTTTGAAATAAAAACAAATATTTTTCAGAAAAAATAAAATTCATAAAAATAACATTCTTTTATATTGTTTGATTTTATTAAAAAACTTGTAAAATTATATTCGACTTTTTATATATTATCGCATTGATAATTACTATCGATCAGAAATGCAAAAGTGTCATAAATGAAACACGTTTGCAAACTTTATTTTTTTAGAGGATTCGTCGATTGCGAATGGCACTTCAACGTCTACCCAAGAAATCAGCTAAAACCGCGGAGAAACACGAAGGGATCGGCTGCTTTGATAGAGTCAGCAACGGTCGAGCATTTGACCAGCCACCTCGGTGGTCGAGAGGGAAATGGTTCGAAAGGTGGCGGAATGGCAGGAGCAGGTTAGTACCGATAGGGGTGAGCATAGTTATTGCTATGCATATGGTATCCCGAACAATAAAACGGAATAGCCACAGTGCAGTACAGGAGGGTGAAGGGGAGGAATGGGATTTTAGAGTCCGTTTTAATCGGGCTATGGGCGAACGTGGCGGGAGTGAATCGTACTACGAAAGCAACTCCCGCGTACCCCTCGCTTCTCACAATCTGCTCGCTGGCTCCCTCGCAGCTTCCCGTTTTCTCCTCCTCTCCATTTCCTCGCGAATTTCTCAGCCCCCCCCCCACTCTTTACAGTCTTCGATCCCGTGTCCGCCACTCCTTTACACGTTCGATACGGAGAACGTCCCGACAGACTGACGCACACGCATTCACCCACGTGCAACATGTACACTCGTACACCTGACGATGTCGCACTCATTTTCCTTGCACCTCGTCCAAATGCAGAAGGTTAAGGTAAAGCGGTGGAGGGATAAAGAAACGCAGAAGCGAAGTTAAAGGGAGCCAAACGGATACAGGGCCGGATTGTATCTACTCGAGCACGAAACGGTTTACATTTACTAAAAGTTTCCAATTGCATGGAGCATGCCGGATATCCACTCTACTTTCCTCCTTCAGAGACGTCATTTTACTGCTGGCGATAGTCGGAAGATGCAAGTGGGAACGGTGGCTTCTATCTCTTCCGCACTCGGTACCTTCCCCCTCGCAACGATTTCAAAGTCGTAGCGGAGAATCGTTTCGCAAATCCTTGGAGGAGGCACATCGAGTCGCTTTCGTACAGCGGTACTTCGATCTCACTTTGTATTGCTCCTGCTCGACTTTGTCTCTTTCTGTCTCTCGTTATCTATAATGGGTTTTCGTTGTTCTTCAGCAAAGTACGAAAATTTTGTTGGCTGCCTCAAGTCGTAGACACGCTTTTGTATAATTGCATACATTTAAAGCGTTCCGTGAAATCATCTTGGTGTGAGTCTTCGTTTCAAAACTGATATGGCGACAACATCGCCAGCGCCCGTAAACATAATAATAATTAACAGTTCCAGATAATAAGGCAAGCTTGCTCATGGAGGCAGTCAATTAATATAATTATCGTACTTTGTATACATGCGCAGGGTGAATTGATATGTAACATATACGCTTAGTATGTGACGAAGAGAATTCATCAAGGCCGAAAATGGAAAGAAAACTGCATGTTAAAATTGGTGGGCCAAATCATGATGGAAAAATAAGCATCGATAAAAGCCAAGAGGATATTGCAGCTGGATCGAGGGTTGCTAGAATAAAACTAGCAGGAAGAGGCGACAAGGGGATGAAATTTTCGGTGAAGAGGGTGAGAAGGACAAAGAGAGAAGCAGGAATGAAGAGGGTGAGGATGAGAGAGAGAAAGCGACGAACTGGTTACAAAGTTGCGAATTAAAAACACAAAGAAGGACGAGTCGGACGGGAAGGCGGGTGGGTGTCGGTCGAGGAAGGGTAGATTTGAGACAAAGGGCGCCGCGGAAACAATGGCTTGTAATCTCGAGCCCTTAGAATAGCCCTGTCCTGCGCTGCTCTGTTCACCACGGGCATGCCTTTCGCCCTCCAACCCCCTTGAATCGAAACCACGGTCCACGATTTTCGGCTCCCTGCCCTTCGCCCATCCAACGAGCAGCTTGTCAGATCTGGCCGGGCACAATGAGCGGGTTAAACGAATCAATTTTTGCGCGACTCTACTCGGAAATTCCATTTCCGTGAGCGACATCCGACTCAGGAGGTGCAGGAAGATAAAAGACGTGGAGCGTTCCGGCGATGAGGTGGCGATGGGCGGCTGGAGTCGTAAAAAGGTAAAGAGATTTCGTGGCCGCGATCGTATTTCTAGAAAGGGACGTTGTGAAGAAGTATTTCGAAAGGTGGCAGGAAAATAAGAAGCTTACACGGTATTAGCACCGCGCTTTCTACCTGCCGGCGAGAAAAAGAGCGTCTCGAGAGATTGAGTTTGGAAACTATCGTATTAATACAACTTTTATTAATATTTTCTATTTGCCATAACGATTTGTTAGTCAAACGACAAATTACAATCGTAGCTTAATGAAACATCAAATATATATAGCAAGTTTTTGCACGTTTTAATTTACAATATCTTAGTTCAGTTAGTTAATCACAAAAGAAAATGTTATTACTTTACAAATGTAACGTTGAAGAAAATTACAAAGAAGATGCCAGGATTTGCGACATTTAAAATTTATTACGATAATTGTAATAAATAGTGACAATTCGGAATTATTAAGCCAAGCTATGCAAATTAAGTTTGGGAAAATATTAATGAATTTATGAAATATACGAGACGAGTTCAATAGCTACAGAAACGGTAATCAAAGAAGAAGAATATTGTCAAACTTTCGCTGTGCCGCGTTATCGTGTTACTTAGCTTCTCAGTCCCCGTTGCTGCCTTACTACTCATTGCCCCACACCATCGCTCTCATTCCCCGTTTTACATCTTCTTCGCAGTCCATCCACAAAGAAGAACTTCCGTGGATTACCATCTCGTCGCGGTTCTTGTTAATATTTATTAGATGCCTAGCGTTGGAAGGCGCGGATCGAGAGGATTGCATCGTGTAAGGGGCTACGTGAAACTTCCGTGCTTCAACTCTGCATCCTTTCAATGAAAGTGATTACGAACAAAAATAAAAAAAAAACGCCAGAGAAGGAACAGAGTGTCTTGGATTTTGATTCGAGAAGAACACAGCGCTATTGGAATGTTTAATGACTTTGTTCTCTACAGGATTACGATAGCCATCACTAAAACACCAACCATTCCATTCTTAATTTACATGTTAAGATCGCCCAACGTGATTAAATATACACTACTAAATTTTACTAAACATCCGTTGAATTAGCGTCTGCTATTTAAATATGATTTAGGAGGTTCGGGGCATAATGTATGTTTGCAGCAGATCACATATTTTATGTCAAGCAAGCGCGTATCTCTGAATCTAATTAATTCCGACACTAATTAATTTCTATCTTCATTTAATTAATTTTTCGCTGAGCGCGAGATCAAAATGTTAGAAGCTGCAGCTTCCGTTCCCATCATTAATGCAAATAACGTTGTGAAACATGTCCGTTGTCCGCCCGTTCGTATACTTCACGGTGGCGATGTACCGCAATACCATTCTCAGATAGCGCAGCAGGGGAGTCCTGCGATGGTCGGCGGGCTGGTTTGCATTTCACAGCAGATATACGGTTATCTTGTACACGTCCGTGACAAAGCCCGTACGTTCTGGTTAAGCGCTATCTAACCCCGCACTCTCGAACGTTCCCCCAATCTGTGTCCGTATTAATTACGGTACTCATTAAGATATCCGGTAATTCGCGGCGAGGCTGCACCGCCGGTGCTTGTCGCCCGTTGCGGCCGCAGCAGCGCACGAGCATCGCAATCGGCGCGTCGCGGCGTCGCGTCGGCACGGCGTATTGCCGCACCAGCACACGTAGAAACGGTCCCGGTATTAATTTAGCAAGAGCGTAATTTTCGTTAATTAATTGATAGATTGTCAACCGAGATAGGCAGGCACAACCGCATTCGGTGTGTATGCCGGCGTAGCCCCGCGAAACTACTACGGCCTGGGTCTCTAGCGGAGAATGGAATGGAAAAGCTGATGGAGAATGGGGTTGGTTCGGTGTACGTGGCGAATTACTGTGTGCGATCATCTACGGATTAATTAAATTCGATGTAAACGCACGCGCGGAGCCGTGTCACGTTGGTTTGGCATAGCAGGAAAATTGCAGTAAACGGTGATTCGTACGCGGAAATCAATCGTGGGGGGGAATTTCCTGTGATTAATAATGTTTATCATGATTATGTAGGTAAAATGTTAATATATTCATGACAAGATTCCTATCCTTGTTTCAATTAAGAAAGCTCTATCAAAATTTGTAACATGATTAAAAAAAATTGTGAAGAATCAGCATTAGTTGCTTTTATTATTCTACTTGAGCTTCAGCGTTGATAAAATCTAATTTTTTTAAATTCGAAAAGTGTAAAAAGAAAAAATAATAAATAATATTTAATAATATGAAAATATTTCGGAACAGAAATTTTATCAAGAATTTTATCGTTATATGCTAAAAGTTTTGTGAGCTGTAATCGAATGCAGCATTTGAATTCGAAGCAGAAACCATTTTAATAATTTTGACATGATTATTATGACAGCTAACGATTATGACTAATTAATTTCTTTATTAATTAATGTTATCAGATATACAATTCTAGAAACATAACACCTGAATTCGAATCGAATATTACTCAATAACATTAATTATCAGACGATAGAATTATGTAAATGTTTAATTCATTAATTTATATAACATATAAGAATTGAGATAATAATATTCTAAAAAGCACCGATCAGTAGCTCTTTATAATTCATATGTCACTCTAAGCTTAAGATAAAATTAATCTCTAGAATAATTTAAAGGCTTAAAGTCCAGCATCTCGTGAATTTGCTCGACGCTTTATTTAAAGTTTCGTAGTGCGCCAATTTTCTTCCATGCTGCCAGTATACCTGATCGATGATGCAGGAACGACATTAATAAGCACCCACGGCATACTGTATACATGACGTATAATAATCTCGATGAATATTGTCGGATCACATGCGAGTCACAAAAGCGGCCTAAATTTAGTATGCGATGACATGTTGCGAGTTTTACGAGGCTAGATTGTTGGTAGACCAAAAGCCTTAGCTACAATGCATTAACCAGTTTTCGATTATGTATTAAGTTATTTGCATCTGTATCAAAACCGCAAGATTCGCGATCGGAATTTAATCATGTGAAATCATTTACACACGCATGTCCATGTATGCGGCAGATATGTGTGTGTGTGTGTGTGTGCGCGCGCGCGCGCACGTGCGGTTTTCACAATGACGGCTATATGAAGGCACACAAATCACAAGCATGTTCCGATCGTTAGCAAAAAGTAATTGATTACTTTCGGTCAGAACATTTTGGTAACAAAATCGGCTCTCTCATTCGCAGTATGAAAAATGACTGAGTTAACGAAGTTGGACGACTAGCTTGTGGCGTTGGAAGAGAAGACAAACCAACTTTGCGGCATTCTCGCAAACTAAGAGCCACGACACCATATTATACCATCAGTATCTCCTTTTGTCGACTCCAGGACGTCTAAAGATCTTTGTTCATTTCACTCGTGTATTTGCCACGCTGTCAGCATTTACTTCTTTCCCTCAACGTGTTACTCATTTAATTAATTAACCTTAATGAAACGTTCACACTTTCTATTTTTAAACAATTTCTGTTTTTAATCAATTGCATAACTGTGCGGAAATTGAAAAATTTATTCTATTTATATGTACGATAAGATATAAGATATTTTTTGTATGTTTGATAATGAATAATAAATTTTCTTTCTTCTAAATTAGTTGACAATACATTTATTCTTTATCACTCGCTACATATTTTCTTTATTTGCTTTCTTATCTTCTTTTTATTTTGCTTTCATTTCTAATTTGATGCCATTTCTCTTTACTTTCTCCCTTCTGTCTATTTCGCGGGTACTCCAACATTTTCATTACTTCCGCCTTTCTTCTCTGCGGATTTCTCTTCCGTAACCACACATGAACCCTTTCCCGGCGTCCTTTACACCTCCCGGGTGTACGGCGGACGCTTAAATTCATAAGAGCCGTGAAATGCGGTGCGAATTTGCGATGTGCTAAAGTTAATTCTTGTCGGTTTTAAAGAGGATTACACGAGTTGACCGCACTTGGGCATCTTCGGGATAACACATCTCTCTTCCCCTCTGTATATACATAATATATGTATATATTATGTATAAAAAAATTCTGTCTGTATTTAAATTTATGATATGTATTCGGATATATGTTAGCAATACATATTGAATAAATATATAACATAAAAATATAAGTTCAATTATTTGTCTGCAATTTATTTTGTCAATACATAAGTTATTACTTTATAGCCAATTTGTAATTGATAAAAATCATGTAATTTGCGATAAAATCATGTTATTCTAAAAAAAAATTATTTTATTATATGTATAAACATTGTATTAATTTAAAATGTTACATGTGTGAATACCGTGTGTGTGTGTGTGTGTGTGTTTTGAAATGTAATATTAAATCTAATTTAAATAATAAAAGAAATTAAAAAGAAAAATCAATATTCCTGGCGTTTAATCTTTCATCTTGTATACAACTCCATACGTGATGTACAAACCCATAGACACTCTCTGCTCGGTTTATAAATCAGTTACATCAAATATTATCATCTCTTAGAAGTGGTTAAACTTTTCAGTAATTCTTGCAACATCCTACCATAACCGTAAACCACGCAGAATTTCAAATTCTAGTTGATTATTAGTAGATGCGACACCTCTCCACTCGTCCTGGATTTCCCGGTTTTACTTCAGCTCAATCCCTTCCCGTCACCCCTGGCCACATCGTTCGCTGATGTATGATTTAATGCTGGTTTCGAGAGTAGACCGAGCAGAGCGCAAAGCGGGTAGACTGGCAGTGGTGTAGAGAGGTGGTGGGCCTTAGGGTGGCTAGGAGATGGTATAAGGGTTTGTACGGTGTAGTGTTGCAGTGAGCTCATTAATTTACTAGCAAGCGCCAAAGGGTGGCTTAACAAGGCGCTACGTCCTATTTTATTAGGTAAAATTGAAGACACGCTCCAGGAGACCTTTTTGTTACGCAGTAGGGTTGCGAGCATATTTTCGTAAACGAAAAAATATTTCGTGAATTGTGATTATTTTTCCTTGACATGTCATGCTATAACAAAAAAATTCTAAAAAATTTAGAGTTAGCGTAAAGCGTATGCAAATTGTTAGCTTCAACTCGAGAGCAAAGAGCACGCAGTTAAACATAATTCCATTACGTATGTCGATGTGTGCTATCGCTCGATTCTTGGCGGAGTTAATTAACTTGGCTGATATTCCATGGAAGGAAATACTCGTAACACGCTTTAGTGCCGGAAGATAAATACGTATAGGGTTAATGTATGTCCTCGGCTTCCTTCCGTAAGGAAGATCGTCTCTCGGTTGCTGAGCGAAATAACAAGATTCCTATATTTATCCTCGGCTTAAGAGGACTCGAGCCTTCGTCACATTCCCGTGTCTATGGCAATTTCTCAAGAGACTTTCCTATCTTACCTGACATCCTCTATCCACGTGAACTATTTGTCACACTGAAACTGCCAGGTGTTTCCTATCCGTTATAAATCTATTATGACTTTTTAAATTTACTTGTATACCCACATGCACAAGATGTAAGCGTAATATTTGTAATGATATCAATTATTGGATATATATAAATGATTTCAGCTAGATAATACAATAGAGTAAAAAAATTTCTATTCCTATTTATTAATACTTTTTAAAGTGCGACTGTAAGATTTTCTATTTCAATTTAATGTCTTGGTTATTCTTTGTTAATTGATGCTTTTGTCAGAACGTGTTAATCGAAATGATCACTAGAGATGTTCTGAAAAATTTAAAACGTTACATCAAAGCACGCTTTGTGTGTTTTCGGGCAATTAAACATTTCTATTTTCAATTTCTCGTTGGCGCCGAGTGCCCGGGTTCGGCTGGTGGTTAGCCTGTGGCTGACGATCGTTGATTCGTTTATCGCTTATCTCTCTTTCTCTCGCTCTCTCGCTCCTCTTTCCTGCCTCTTTGTTGCTTCAATTTTTTTCGTGGTTTTCCATTTCGTGCAACCTCCCTTCATCCCCGTTCCATCGACAACCCTACCATCCGAATCACCCTCGAGAATCGAACGGATACCAAGCAATTATTTAACGCTGCGTACTGTGGCTTTGGTTTGTCTCGTTGAAATACGACAGAATCCCGCCTATCGAAACGCCTCTTGTACGAGGTGACAGTTTCATCGATTATCCTATTATCATCGAACACTGAAAGCCTACTGTACATTGATGAAATAAATTTGGACTTGGCTAATCTGATTATTGCAGAGACGATGATCCATGATTAATGTGTTCGAAGAACTATAATTTTGAATTGTCCAGATAAATTTTATTCTGTGTGTGCTCATTATTTATTATTTAATAATATTAAATTCCACAAATCCTCTACTGAAATAATTAAAATATAATCTTAAATATTTTATTAATATTTAAAAAATAAAAATTACGGAAATATATAACTTATAAATTTGTAATTTTTATTTTTTGTTACATAAAAACATTTTTATCGAAAATAAAATTAATAATGATGAAAAATAAATAGTAATATTTGTAATGTGATCAAATTTACTTAAAAACATATTCTTTTGATAAATAATTGTTTTACTTTTAACGTGTAAATTTGTGATCGATGGGTTGTTAAGCATTTTAGGAATTAATGGTGCATTGAAATTTAACGAGATAACGCTTATCGCGAAACTGTGTACATACATATATACGGAATATGTACGATAGTTTTCGAATGGCTAGTTTCTAGTACAATGCGCATGGTATTGCGTTAGGACCAACTTGGGAGCAAGCAGGTGCTTCAGCTTTTCTCCCATGGGAGGTATCACATCGTTGCAAACCAGAAAATATATCTCGTAGACAAACGTTAGCTGCGACACAGAAAACTCATAAACGGTTGAATTGTCGGCGGAAATACGATCGTTTTGAAAGCCTGAGCGCATCGAGCCTTTGAATCACCTGTTCATTGCGCACTATTTTCCTTTTTCTTTCTTTACTAACATACAGAATTTATAATTGTCAACTAAATTAAAATAAGAAAAGTCAAGTAGCTATTGCACATGCTACAAC